>JAQIXL010003228.1:0-10847 GCA_034700245.1 Poikilolaimus oxycercus | reverse complement strand
TTCGTTAGTCGGCTGACAAGCAGTAAGTCTTTTAGAAGAGCTTAAGGGAGGGAACTTTCGTTAGTCGGTTTAAAAGTCTTTCGTTAGTGCGTTAGTTTTGTTAGTACAGTTGCTAGTAGGTTGTAAGCGAGCTGGTGGTGTTGTTGAAACAGACATTTTTAAGCTGGAAAACAAAACAAGAAGGCACGGAGCATGTCCGGTGCCAGTGTCCAACATGTCTGCCATGGTCTTCTGTGAGCGAGGCATGGCTTTTGACCGAAAACCATATCATATATCCTCGAGATGGAGAGCTTTTTTAAATGTGGCAACTAGCGAAATTAAATGTATTTATTGCAGTGATGTTTTTAAGTCACTAATAGCTTGGAGCTTCATTTTTCATATTGGCCCGAATTATCCAGAAGATTACAAGTACTTTGCCACTGACTTCGATTTCAAAGCCAGCAGTTTCAGGACTCCTATTTTGAGCTCTATTTTGGATGGGACAAAAACGAATTGCACCCAGACTCGGTCTCGGCCAAAACTAGTGTTAGATCGTCGATAATCTGTAACAGCTGCTAGCATTAATGCATCGGTCCCAACAAACCTTAAGAAGTTACACTGGATTTGGACGGACTTCTATTTCTTGATTTTGTTCCCGAGGGCGCGTCTATTATAATTAAACTAGTTTCGAAGAATAACTGGATAGTTGCAATTTGATTTGATGCACCTAAAAAAAGTTATACTTCGACTGCTCAAAATAAACTCAAGACCATTGTCGCTTCTTCTGTCGCTGAAAAAAACGCATAAGATTGACGCAATTCGACTAGGATTCATATAGCGCAATCTTTTAAGCATCTCTTGAAATAATACCGTCTATGGGCATCACTCGTCAGAACATTTACAAGTTCTAAAAAGCGTTTTAGTTGGAAGAGGGAAATGGAAAAGACGAAAATCGATGGAAGACTTCTGCCGGCCGACAAGGCAGGACGGAGGATGACGCACAGCGTTTAGTCAGCTCTTTCTTCCCTCTGAGGTCTTTTCAACCGTCTCCCAGCGCAGAAAGACGCTTTGTTCCTCTCATGTTCCTTTTGTATCTAACGCCAGCACTTGTCAGTTCCCAATTACGCCTATTTCTAGTCGTAATTTCATGTTTTTTTAGAAACTCTCTGTAAACGAAGCTTTGGAAAAAACCGGATATGAACGCCGGTGCTCTTTTTATGAGGATTTTACAGTCAAATAGGCCGACTCGACTCAATATACAGCGCATAAAATCATCTTCTGGAATATTGCGAAGTTCCACGTTTGAGCCGTGTAATTTGCGAAGAATAAACCAACACGATCTTAGAGCCTGGGTAGCTATTAACAAAAGACTCATACCGATCGGAGGGCCAGATCTCAGAAAGTAGAGAATAAAGTTACGACGTTTCAACTGGCAGAGGGAATTGATTGACCTTCAAGTATTTTCCCACTTTTCGTTTAATCTTAGCCAGCGCAACATAAAGACGTTTGCTAATAAATAGACAGCTCCTTTTTTGCACGATTAGCACTGAAATCAATCAATGTCGCGATCTCGAAGGGCTTTGTAGGATGAAGGCCTCTGACAAAAGACATTGCATGGATGAGACATCGTCTAGTTTGTCATCTGCGAAAAAGACGCCTTCAGAACGCCTTCCTTCCCGTCACGGGGCGAACCTCCTTTCGTTATTTACGCTAATCGTAACGTTCTCCGTGCTTTTAGATAGATAAAGTGATTTTTTCAGACATTGAGAGCCTATAGACGGTTTTTCAACGCCACAATAGACGACGTTGGAGCAGCGAAATCATTTAATTCTGTTCAACTCACTCTTACAGTTAGAGCTGTGAACGAATTGCGTCACCTCGATCAAACACAATAGTGAACTAAATAACTGCACCTTTTTTCACCATACACTATGTTCGACGACTTCTTCACAAGCCGCAAGCCGTACCTTTAATAGTGGCTGGGTCCTATCACGATTGCCAGCAATTGCCGAAACCCAAAAGAATGGAATGGGTTCAATGAAAAAGATGCTGCGATCGCCGACGAGCAAGATGGATATCACTGCTCCTTCCTATGAGCAAAAGCTTCACTACACATTTCACGATTATTGAATTCAATTGTCGCAACATAAGGAAATCGACTAAAGCTGGACAGCATCAACATGATGAGTTTGATGATCAAGAGTGAAGTGGTTTCTTTACACACCACAATTGGTCCTTTGCGACTGATATCGTGGTCCTGTGCGCCGCTTGGTCTGAGGAAATGAAATAGCGCTCTTCATGGCGAAACGGGAAAAAAATTAAGCGACAATGGAACAATTTTTCTTAAATATGTAAATAGAGAGTCGTTTGAAGACCTGTAATACTTGAAGCCAATATGAACCAACACCGTTTTTCCTGAAAGCATCAAATGCTGTCACTCTGGTTTACTCAAGGAATAAAAATCGTTTGCATTGTCCAAAGAGATATGCCTCTTGTATTAACTTTCACACCGGTTGTTAGCGGGTAAAAAGTCTACCAGTCGTTTTCTGCGAGAGCTAGGATAAAATTAAAGCACACATCCGAGAGGTTGCCAAGTGATAGACTGCTTAGAACAAAGTGGTAATTAGCGCAAAAATCAAATAGTTTATTTTTCCAGACTGCTTTTCTTTCGTCACCGGTCTGGGACGTTGATATTTCACGTTGACGACCAAAAACAGACAGTTTCATATGTACGAGGCCAGCGAAGTTCTATATTTCGGGAACAGCAGCATCAAGGTCCTTAATTTTGGCACAGTTTTCTAGAGTGAAAAAAGGTATATTAATGAGACCATCCGGCTACCTTAAGTATGTAGAGCCAAATCCTCTCTGAAGCTCGCGCTGAAGTGCCGTCTACAGGCATCTCTCGTCGCGCCTTTTACAGGTTCTAAAAATTGCTTTTGTTGGGGCTCTAGATGAGGGATGGAAGACGACAAAAATCGATGGAAGGCGTTTGAGGACAAGTCAAGACGGTGGATGTGACAAAGCGTTTAGTCAGCTCTTTCTTCCCTTGCAGGTCTTTTCAACCGTCTCCCAGCGCACGAACGCGTTCTGTTCCTCTTACGTTCCTCGTGCATCTAACCGCCGCAACTGGCAACCTTTACATTCATTTCTTGTGTAATTTCATTTTTCAGAAACTCTCCGTATATGAAGCTTTGGGAGAACGGGATTTGAACACCGGAACTCTTTTTATGAGGATTTTATAGTCAACTCGACTCAATGAATGGTGCAGAAATTCACAACTTCAGGAATATTGTGAAGTTTCACGTCACGTTTCACCGGTGTAATTTGCGAAGAATGAACCAGCATGATCTTAGTGCCTGGGTAGCTAATACAATATTAATAAAAGGCTCATCCTAATCTATGGGCGATATCTCAGAAAGTATAAGGTTTTCCGGCGCCAGACGAGAGCTTCGAGGGAATCAGGTCGTGTCGAAAGGAGGAGCGCGTCGCGGTTTTGCCTTCTGACTAGAAGCCGAAACAGCCGCTGCGGTTTTGAACTCTCTGATAAGCGCTCTCACCCTCATTGATTTTCTGCTCCGGGGCTTTTCGTCTAGCAATTCTCTCTCAATGGCGACCACATCAGGTTTTTCCCTCCCGTCTCTTCCTAATGTCCTCCATTTATAGAACAATTGGCTCCGTTTGGCCACTTCCCGTATCTGCAAAACATTTTCGACCTGGAGAGCGTCTTGGGCAGCGGCTCATTTGGAATGGTTGTTTGTGGAAAGTAGGTGCTTCTCAAGATCTCGAGCATTTTCTAGGCACAAAGTTGAAGAAAAACTCTACGCCATCAAAGTCTTGCGCATTGACGACAAGAAGAAGACCCTGCAAGAGGTGCAACTGTGGTAGGATCTTAGCCATCCAAACGTCGTCAAGTATCACTTCTCGTGGTTTGAAAAGGTATTCGTCCGCTTCGACTAGAAGTGTTTAGGTGATGGCCATAGAGCATCTTCTCATTCAAATGGAACTCTGCCCACATGGATCCCTCCTTGACTCAATGACAAAAGATGCCTTTGGACCCCAAAATGTTGACGCAATTTGGATGATTTTCCGTGAACTACTCAAAGGTCTTGAGTATATCCACAACAAAGGTCTCATTCATCGCGATGTTAAGCCTGTGAGTGGCCAGACGAAGACTTTGAACAAAGAACTGCAGGCAAACATTTTGCTCTTTGCTGAAAATCGACCGAAACTCGCTGACTTCGGGCTGGCAACGGCAGATTTGAATCGGACAATGTCCCTTGTTGGATCAACGCTTTACATGGCGCTCGACGTCTTCGAGGATTCACACAGATACACGAACAAAGTCGACATTTATAGGTTTCAACGCTTTGAATTCCCTAATAAATACTTACCCTTTCATTATAGCACCGGCGTATCCCTGCTTGAAGTGTTTATGTCTTTCTACCAAAAACAATCTGAACACCGGACAACGGCATTATACGCTGTAACAAGGGTTGGTTTACCCATAAGACTCGAATAAAAAAAACTCTCTTCAGGCACAGTCAAAGCTTTCTGCTACGTTGACGAAAGCTCTACCAGCACGTCCGGAACTAGCGACTCTGGCTGAAGGCATTATCTCATCAATGATCAGTGAAAATCCTGAGAAGCGACCGTCAGCTGCTAGCCTGCTGTCTAATGCCTCACTTCCTTTCTGCGGTCTGTTTTTCCCTGGAAAATAGAGGTTGCCCTGCAGACGTCTCGATACCACTAGCTCAAACACATTATGCAAAAGGACAGCAAAAACCTCCGCTTCCACCACGGCCACCGGCGCATAAAGCTCTTGCTTCGCCGAGGAATTCCTCAACTTTTGCGCTGAATTCGACAACAAACGTGAAGCTCTTAAAGGTTGAAATTATTTCCTCCTCCTATTTTTCCAGAGCAATGACTCTGGAATTTCTTCGCTTATTGCATCCTTCGAGTCCATTGGAAATGGCAGCGCCTCGCTTCCAAATCAAGTGACGCGTAGACCTCAACAGTTGCCTTCAAGAACCAAACAGCAATTGATCAACAAGAGCGTTGTGGCACCGAAAGTTCCAACGCACAACCCAAAACCAGCAACGTCATCAAAGCCAAGGATTTCGACTTCAACGCGAAGTCCTGTTCAAGGCTCTTCACCGACACTATTAGCGAGTCCAACGGAAACTCCGCAGGCCATCAGCCTTTCATTGATCAAGTCGTTCCAAGAACATTTGGATGATAATGCAATCTTATCCGCTATTTTAAATCAATTCGCAAACATCTTTGCTGATGTCGATGAAGAAGTTAGCGATGAAGTTGGCGCCTGTGGCATCATTTCGGTTCGTTGATCTTTTCCTTCTTATTTCTTGGCAAAAGTATAGTACAATAGATATCAAAGCAGGGTTGTTTAATACAAAATATCCGAGACAATCAGAAAATAGGGCCGAAATCGGAGAACCTCGAAAATCCAGCTTCGCGGCATTTTGACTCTATCAGATATTCTGTATTAATTTGAAATTTTAGCTGACTGTGGCCATGTTGGGAAGGCGAATTCACAACTCTTACGATGAGATCATGCTTCTCTGCTGGCGCACGCTCTCGACGGCAACAAGTAAACTTTAAAACAAAAATTTTAGTTTTCAGACCTTAGTGAAAAAAATCGCGAACGCTTTGTCAGTGCCGGAATTGTCGAACTGTTCTCCGAATATTGTCGGAAGCATAAACATGTTGAATCCTTAATGACAACGGCGTTGTCGGCGGTTGGAAATTGCGTGGAGAGTACCAGTCTGAGGAGTCACTTCATAACCGATAGCTTCATTCGCACCATTTTGCATGTTTTGTTCATTTTTAGTTACCGTTGATATTGCAGTGATCTGACGGAAGAGAAGGGACTCACAGAATCGTCCCACCGCGCGATCACAATTCTCTTTCATTTACTCGCCGAAGATGAGGCTTGGACGACGGTTCAATTCGACCAAAAGCGATTCAAATTGTTCAACAAGAGCAAAAGTGCACGGGATATTGTTCAGCGCCATATTGTAACTGTACGTGCTTCTAATCGCCAAGTCGTTATGCTATTTACATTTAGACCGTGGAGTCCTGGAATGTAAACGTAGACACTTCTTTCGTCAACTTCTCGGCGTCTTTTTCTATGCAATGCTTGTCCTGCTGGGAACAGCCGGAAGCCCAAATCTTCCACTTATGGACATCGGCGAACAAAACAGGAAATGAGTGGGAAAGATGTTGCCCCGAAGTTGAAGCGGAAGGTGGAGAAAAGATTCTCAATGAATTAATCGAAAATCGGAAATGCACCGAGAAGATGAGAGAGTTGGCGCATTTGACGATTTACAACCTTCATTCGTGGTTCGTTTAACGCCAACATTCAAAAAATCTTTCCTAGGAAAAACCGAAGGATGTCACGACACTCTTTTGTATCGAACTAGTCGCAATTATAAACTAACTTTATGTAACCAGTTTCAGGGAACCACCCGAACCCATTGCATAAAGTTTTGGCGGTTTTAAGGTGTGTAACATCGTTCTAGCAGTTACAAAGTGTCTTTGTTGACCCTGGCTTAAACTGCTTTCTCAACCAGGCGTTGTCTCTTGCGCACTTCTGCTTCTCCTAAGCCCCTGACGGCCGCAAAATCTGCTTTTGTCTCCTTATTGTAAAAAAACTTGATGCTTCGTTCGCATGACCGTGTAGCTAAATGCATCGGACGATGGTTAGCAGTTACAAGTGTGTTAGTGCGGCTGTTATGTTGAGACGGTTCTCCCGACCGACAGACCCGGCGTTGATGAAACATCGTGATCTGTCATGAGGTGAGAGCGTCTTCAATGTCTTTAAGAGAGGAAGGCAAACCCTCCTCACCTTCCTCTTTTGCAAATCGATTTTTGGCTAAACAACTCTAACTCATGTGCTTTTAGAGTCCGTATATGGAACTAAAAACGACGACTGTAAATGATATCGCTTACTTGGAAACCAATCATGTAATGCTCAAGATGTTTTAAAGACTGAAAGGATCTACTATTGCATTGTTAACGTCAGCACCTGTAGAGCATACCATCTTTCTCTGATTGGTATGTTTTGTGCCCTAGATGAACGCTATATCCCTGGTGCATTATGCGGCTAATCCACGACGACTAAAACATGAAAGAGTAGCAGAGACAGCCCTATTATAAGAGAAAGCTTGGAGAATTATTCTACGACTGCAAGCGTGTTGGGATCTTTCGCCGACTTCTCACAGGAAATTCTCGAATGAAGCCGGTAGTACGCCGAAAGGGAATATTTTCCAATTTACAAAAGCCATCACATTGTGCGGTCCTTTTGTACATGCTGGCAGTGTTAAATCCTATCAAGCACTCTCTGTGTCGCTCTGTCTGGATATTCAATGTGTGTTTAGTTAACCGGGCTCCGTTCAATACGACTAATGACGAATAAAAGATTTCTTCTTAATGCTCCATGGCCTTCCGTGAATAGAAACGTACGAGACGCCCTTTTCTTCGAGAAACATGAGATGATTCTGACGACTCTCAAAATTTGCTAACACGCTGAATATCAAAACCGTTTCTGCGACATCCTTCCAGGTCGAGTGCTCGTCTCATCTTTACTATGGGGTCGATGAGAATTTTAAAAGCCTTTTTCGAGCCCCCAAATAAACGTTTGACGAGCCGGTGTCTACGTTCGCGTTTTCGTCGACTGCTTCGTCTTTCGAAATGCTGTATTCATTCCTCTTTACTCTGGTATTCTTGGCAACTGTAATGACTGATGTTTGCGCCGATTTGAGCGTCGACTATCGTGACATCAACTTTTTGGAGGATTGCCAAATCATGTGCCGCATTATGTGCCGCCAAATCGACGAAGAGCGCTATGCGAACCTCTTCAAATGCGTGAGGCGAGAGCTCAGCAATGGCGTTTTCTATCGCTGTGTGTGTGCCTTTTATGATTTCTGAGGCGTAAAAAGATTTGTCAGATTTGTCGTCGTTAAGAGGAAAATCGTCTCTTCTCGCTATAGTTCAAATGACGAGAAAGACATCGGTTCCATTGATATTATTCTGTTGATGCGAAGATGAAGCGAGTTGCAGCACGCAATTCATGTGGCACCCCCTCAAAATAAAACCTCCCGGAATAGAACCTGTCTAAAACGTCTCATTTTGAAACTTTTAGGAATCAAAGAGACGGTCGTTAAGGTTCTATTGCGGGGCGGTTCAATTTCGAGGGGGTGCCAATTAATGTAGTTCCAAACGCGGCCCCCCCCCCCCCTCCCCCGCATCAAATCTAACAAATCTTGTCAGAAAGCTTTACGCCTTTCCACTTCTCCCCTCAGTTGCTTCTCGACAGGAAGAAATGACTCAAACCCGGCGCGCTCGTAGAAATTATGTCCACGTGGCCCGTCATTCCGCTTTGTCGGCGCACGTACGGCGGTTCGAACGCTTCCAATTTTTTTCTTTTTACAATGCCCTATCTAAAATGCCTAGAGAGAAGCTCCTTCAGGATGCGGTTCCGAGGTGGTGCCGCTTTTCTTGGGATCATATTACAAGGCGTATCTTCGATCGGTGGCGAATCAATCAAAAATTCGATGGAACCGGACAATTTCGACTTACTAAATGGCAATGAAAATGCGACGCGCTTGATGCATAACGACAAAAAGAGATTCCCGATACAAACGGACGGCAAGGTTGTTAGTGTGACTGTCTCCACGGAGATTCTTCATTTCTCGAACCCAGTGAGTTCGATTCGGCTAGCAATTAAGGCAACGTGTACTTTCATAGGATTCCAAGGAGGAAGTCACAATGAAGGCTCGGCTTTACTATGTAAGTAGCGACTTGAGATACGACACGGTTTAGCGATGGTACGATCGGCATGCGGCGTGGAAGAAGGCGGACAACGAATCTGGAGAAATTCTACTTCGCGAAGGAGATGTATGGAAGCCGAGCGTCGTCGGCCAGCAGGGGTAGGTGGTTTTTATCTTTCTTGCACTTGTTGATTTGCTTTCAGTCTCATCAGAGAAGTGTACGTTAGTCCACATGTTCGAGTCTCTTCAAGTGGAATGTTTCAATGGGAGACGGTTATGGTATGCGTGTTTATGGGCGACCTTGTTTTGTAGGCGGTGAAGGCATCGTGTGCGAGGAATCTCGAAAAGTATCCCTTCGACTCCATTCTCTGTCGATCGACATTCATTTCCGATGAGTACACACGAAAGGAGCTCGTCTTCGAACCTCGCGATGAAGAGGCGAAGAAGATCACTCGCCTGCCCGTGAGTTCTCAAACATAATTTCTTTCACCTTTTCTCACGAAAGAAGCTCTAAATGCTTTCTAACTTCAGGTTGATGGATGGTGGCTTCGAGAGGGGAACCTGACAGTGCCTCAAGATGGCGATCCAAACATCAGCCCCTCAGCCTTTCAGCTCGACCTTGTAAGTCCACGTGTTCTTTTTAAAGAAAACATTTCGTTAAGCTTCTCGACCGATCGTCTGCTGCTGCAACCACTCGTGTTGTGATATTTTTTTTTGATTCCGGCGACTACCCTGACCTTCACGTATGTCTCCATCCTCTTCTCGCCGACTGAGATACTCAATGACAGATCCAAGGTAAGCGAGTTTTCTTAGAACTTTTTCTTTTGAACTTGCTTTGTTTCTAATCGGTTGCGTCCTTTCCAGGCGGTGGCGACAGTGCTCGTACTGCTTGGTCTTCCCGTTCTGCAAGCTGCCGGCAACGCTCCTGCTCATCAGGAACTCACCGTGGCCGGTATTTCACAATTTCTTTACAGTGTCTTTTCTTTAGGACGACTTGTTGTCGGCGAGTTTGGAGTAGTCGTGTCCTCCGCCGTCCTCTACGTTCTCATCTGCGGAGTCTTCGCCGCGTTCATTCGTCTGTCACTTCCTTTTCCACGGCTTCTTCGCAAGCTATTCTTGCTGAGCGAAGTGAAGCCCATCCTCCCCCAGCCCGATCAGCCGTCTCGTCCCGGAACTCTGGCGGCAGGCGCCGCATGGGAAAAGGCTGAGGCCGATTCGCGCAACCCCAATCAGATTGTGGTGCACGAAGTTCGTCGCATCGAGAAGTTGATCTGCGCCGTCGCACCGGTGCGTTTTTGAAAGCTCAAATTGATCGCAATGAGTGCTGATTATAGTTGACGTCCGTGCTGGAGCGCCAGTGGAGAGCTGCCCTTGGCCGTGTTCAGAAGGTTCTCCTCGTTGCCGTCTTCGTCTGCAACCTTGTCCTGGTCCTTCTCCTCGTGATTCCTGCTTCCTCTTCCCGCGCTTCCTTCGACGACTTGAACCGTTTGTTCAACTAATTCCTATCGTATTTCTTTGTGATTCAACCGCTCTTTTACAAAGCTTTATGCTTTCGGAAGAAAATGAATACAAGGTGCTTCTCGTTGAGTTGGGTTCTCTGCTTGTATCTATAAGCTGAATTTTAAAATGCTTTCTATACCTTGTGCACATGTCGACTGCTTCTAATCCGTCAAACCTCGCTGTTTGGCTCGGCGCTTTCTCGCTTATTTTCTTGAAAGGCTAAATTGATTGTAAGTGAGACTTGAAATAAACGTTGGTCGGACGATGAAGGGAAGACGGCTGGCACGTTGCATTGAGGGGAAGGTCGTGTGATTCATCATAGGAAAGAGGCCCCATCGTCTTCCACCATCATCAAGGGGGGGGGGGGGGCGAACACACGCTTTAATCGCGCATCTTGTTCGTTTTGATGTGAATTATTCGGTGTTTTTGAGTTTCACTCTAATTGCGTTAGTTGTGATTGCAGAGCCTATATATGGTCTCCAGGAAATCGACTATTGAGGATCAGTGGTCAAACGAAGGTTGGACTGGCGGAAAAAGGCGACTGGGTCAGATCCTTGGGGGTCCCCAAAGAGCGACTGG
>JAQIXL010003227.1:0-10848 GCA_034700245.1 Poikilolaimus oxycercus | reverse complement strand
GCGCTCAAATAGCTGTAGCTTTGGATATATCGACAAAAGCAAAAAAGTATCTCGAACAGTATTCACACTTTGGGATATTTTTCTCGGCAGTTTTTTTTGCCGGAGATACCTTTTTGCCATATCTTTTTCGATTTTTTTTTCGGTACAGGAAATATACCGCGCTATACTAAACAGCTATGCATTTGTAAATATTGGAAAATAAAGTTGCACAACGCGTGAAATTACTTATTGTTATTCACCTTTATTACTGGACGATCTTGCTACATATTTTCTCTTCTTACATACTCTTGTCCTACCAAACAAAGTCGTCAGTGCGACTACGTCGGGCATTATTGCTTTTCCGGTATCCGCAAAAGCGGCCCAAATCACTGACCGATACAAGGAATTTGAGGTTATCTCTTGACTATGTTAAAGGTGGTCTTTAGGTCGGCGATTCACCAGGGTGGAAAGCAGCAGCGAAGCAGATCCTCGATCAGGTGGACTTACAGGCGAATCCGTGTTATGACTTCTACGACTTTGCATGTGGCAGCTATATAAAGGATCACGAAGAAACTGGAGCTGCTGATCACTTTGCGGCTTTGCAGGCTAAAGTGAATTCCGAGATGGCAGGTTGGCTTGGGGCAATAATTTCCCACTGCCACCATAGACGCACTGGAAAGTAACACTTGGCTCGAAGGACGATCGCAAAGAGGCTTGCACAGGCGATGTGTCCGGAAAGATGCGCTATGCCACAAGTGCCATTTATGTGAAAACGGCCTTTTTCGCCAGTGGGAGATGTTTTTTTTACTTCAAAACTTTCAACTCCTAGGCAACAAAGGTGGCGGCTGATGACATGGCCGAAAGGCTGCGCGCTGCCTTCGATGAGATTCTTGGTGAGGACAAGTGGCTAGACGTGCAGACGCGGGAGGCTGCGCGGAACAAGCTACAGAAAATGATCTTCATCTTCGAATATCCGAACTTGGTGTCCAATGTAACACGGCTTGATAAGTATTAGAGTAATGTGAGTGAAAAATACGCTTCGAAATGACCTTTGAAGCTCACAATCGCGACGTCAAAACCGTATCTCGAAGTCGCACGCGATCTCACTGTCTACTGCGGTTCCGAGCAGAGCGGAGCTGTGAAAATGAAAGACAAAAGAGCAACAGAAATTGAAGATGATGTATTCGATGGGGAAATCAAAGAGTCGACTGCGTGGTTTCTTCCTTCTGCGGGTCCTCGGGAGTCTCGGAGGGAAGACAGGCCGGGGAGCTGCTTCCCGACTCGGTGACTGAGAGGTCGCGGGCGGCGAAAGACTGGAAGATCTCGTCGAGGGTGGACTGCGACAGCGAGAAGTCTTCCAGCGGCTGCTCCTTTTTCAGCTGAAACACTTAGTTTTTTGGGAGAAGAAGAAGACAGACCAAGTTGATGATGTGAAGCATCTCGACGACGCTCGACTCATTGGTCGGCACGCGGAAGAAAACCGTCGAGCAGTGGATCGAATCCAGCTAAATTAAACTTCAACGGAGCCTTGAAAGACTTCAAACCGAGGCATGGCCGAGATGCTCGCTCACGAATTCGGCTGCTTTCTTGGCCTCTTGCGCCGTCGGCAGCTTCAACGTCAGCGAATAGCCCTCGCCGAATCTGAATTGTTCAATAGATTGGTCGTCCTCAAAGAAACCTTTTCTTGAGATGTTGTCGACCGCCGATGCAACTGAGACGACCGCGTTGCATGAGGCAGATCCGCGAGCAGAGCGCGTCACACTCCTAGTCTCTCTTTGGTCAAGAAGTCTCCTCAAGAAACCTCCATAGAGTGCGAGGTGAGGACGATGGCGCGGCCGGAACGTCTCAGGTTGCGGATGACGGACCACATGAACTGCTGCGAGGACGGGTCCATGCCCGCTGATGGCTCGTCCTAGTCGAGTTTAGTGAGAAGGAGGAACTCACAAGGAGAATGACTGGAGGCTCGGAGAGAAGAGCCACGGCCACCGACAACTTCCTCTTGTTGCCGCCCGAAAGGTCTGCCGTCAGCGTGTCGGCGAACGGACTGAGATGCAGCTTCGTCAGCGCCTCCGATACGATCTGAAAATGGTAAATGTCTCCTCAGTAGATCCATGCCGGCTTGATTTCTTTCTCGGGAATGCCGCGGATGCGAGCGTAGAAGACAAGTTGCTCCTCTGTCGTCAGCTTCATGTTGAGCGCATCGAATTGGGGACAGTAGCCGAGTTGACGGAAGGACGACGTCTGCCCGAACGCCACCCTGCATCACTTGGTCTCTTTTCTTTCTCTCGGCAGACTTGTCTCCTTGGATGAAAACGTCGCCGGCGCCGATGCGCAGTTTGCCCGTGAGCATGCCGAAGGTTGTTGTCTTGCCGGCACCGTTTAGACCCAGCAGTCCGAAGCACTCGCCGTGCTCCACGGCGAACGAGATGTTGCGAACGGCGAGCACTTTTCCGTATGCCTGCTAGGCTCAACATTTTCTCTCTTGTCCCACCTTGCTGAGACCGCGCACGACGAGTCCGTAGTCGTCTGGAGAGGTGATCGCCTCGACGCGCTCCTTCTCCGCTCGCACGTCCTCGTCTTCGTCATCAGGCTCTTGCTTCAGAAGACGCTTCGTTCGAAGGCGTTCGATCGGTCTTCAATGCACTTCTCCTCTTTCCTCTCTTGTACAAACCCATTGCATCGAAGATTGTCGTGCTCGAGAACGATGAGAAGAATGAGACAGACGAGGAGCTCGGCGATGATACAGACGCAGTGCTTTCCCAAGAAGTCCCAGTCGAGAATGTGCGGGATAGGCAACTCGCCAATCAAGTCGGCTCGATTCAGCTCTCCTGGAAAAGCACATTTGCTTCGAGAATATAGTCTTACTGAGGAAGGCCTCGCCCGACGATCTCAGTTGGTAGGCGTAGTTGGCACGGAAGATGGCCATGCCGAGGTTGAACTGCGGGATGACCAGGAAGACGTTCGAGCACCACACATATGGAGTATACAGTGTTTTGTCCTAAAGAAACATTCAAAGAACTCAAGGTTGATTGCTCTCACATCACCCATAAGCTTCTCGAGCAGCATCACCACGACGGAGGTCGCGATGCCAATGAAGAACATTCCGACGGAGATGAGGACGAAGGCGAGGGCCGGAATGGAGAAGAGACGTTGCAGGACATAGACCATCATCACCGCGCACAACCTGAAGCTTCTCTTCTCTAGAGTGAAGACTTACCCATAGAGAAGAAAGAGGAAAAGAATAACGCCGAAGGTGGAGGAAGGATAAATGAATTCCTTCACGTCGACCGCCCAGTACAGCACCATTATCGCCAGAATAGCTATCATGTAGATCATCTGGAAGAATCTCTTCTTGAAGGATGAAGGCACCATGTCGAACATGTAGGTAGCAAGCCAGTACATCGCCTTCGAGACGCCGCTGACTGACTATAAAAACATTATAAGAAGAGAAGGAGTGAGAAGAACCTGAAGATGCTTGGAGAGGGAGACGCGATCTTCGACAAGGAAGACGGAGAAGCTGGCAGGAATGAGACAGAGGACGAGGATGATGAGCACCACTCGGAAGAGGGCAACTTTCTCTCTGAAAAGACTTCTTCCTCAAAAAATAAGATGAACGCGGTGGTCGCTGCCGATATCGAGGTCTTCGCTGTTTTGTTCATCGGATAATTGATCGAGAAGATCGCAAGTTTGTCTTGCGATAACTGAAAATAAAGATTTATTAACGAAGAAAGACGACCTCAGTATCATTGGTGACATTGTTTATGGCACGCAAGATGGCGTTGTAGAGACCCGTCGTGTACACGGGCAAGGAGGCCCAGGCTTTGTTGTTGAACCACACCTGCATCCTCCTCCTTCTCTCCTAGACTCAACCTTGACATTCTCAACGGTGTCGAATTTGCGAAGCGCTGAGTGGGCGAGATCGGAGACGCTGTAGTTGGCCGGGTTGAAGGAGTCCTCCTCCCACGTCGCGTTCAGCTCCTCCATCGTCTTCGACAAGTTCACGCCAAGTTCCACTTCAACTTAGCATTCATCGGGATAACGGAGAAGTTTCAACCTGCAGCTTCTTTGAGTGCCAACAGGCTGACGTCCCAGCCGAGTTCCTCCTTCTCGACGACTTCTTCGGGAGGCGCCTTCGAGTTCACATGACCAAGGGACCAGCCGCCGAGGCTGCCAGGATCTCCTCCTTTTTTCGCCTTTCTTACACGATATGCGAGTCGGCCGAGCCGTTCTTCACGGCTTCCCCATCGTAGTACGTGACAAGACGGTACTCCGACAGGTTACGATAGCTCAAGTCCCACCTAGAAGAGTCTTGAGAGAACTTCCACTAGCCAAATGTCGGTCGTGTTTCCAGCGAAGGACGAGAGCGTGTTGGTTGGATAATCATCCTGGATAGTTTAGGTTTCAATTCGAGTTCCTTCCAAACCTCATCACAAGTCCATCCATGTGTAGGCGAGCAGGAGCAACGGGGACCGACGTTGTAGTCGATATCTGTCTCGTTGAGAGTTTGATTGAACTCTCCAAAGGCTGAGCCCTCGTCGCAGCCCGCCACCTTGCCCCTAAATTTCCTCATCCATTAATAAGGAGAGAGCTCTAATGGTGTGCAAATGGTTATGAAAATGAAAACTAACCATCGACTGAATTTCTCCTTGCGAAGGGTCGCGTTGCTGAATTTGAAGTTGAGAGAGGAGGAAGAAGTCTTACTCATAAGGCGAACCATTCACACATCGAATGGAGAAGCCTGGCGGTTCAAGAAGTGTCTCCACCAGACTAGGCCCCAGAAACTCGTCGCTTCGATTCCACAAACTGCTTCCTTTATCATTATTTTTCGAAACTGACTTGAAGTAGGAATAAGTCTCATTGCCGTAGATGGACGTGACGAGCGGGAGACGCGGTTGTGACGAGGCGCTGTGGCTCACACCACCACCACTGTTTCCCCAACGCTGTGTTGTCGCGTACAGCTCACAGGCAAGGAGCAGAAGCACCGGGATCGCCACCTAAAGAGTGGACTCGTCGATTCTTCTCTCGCCTCGAAGAGAAGCGTGAGAAGGCCTCGCTTGCGGCAATGAGCGCGAACGACGAGGAGGGCTCGCAGATGCTGCCACCAACGTCCCTTGTCCATCGACGGATCGCCACCCGCTTGCTTTCGAAGGCTCAGTTCCGAGTCTGTGGGAGTCTTTTTGAAAGGAAACAAACCAGGATTGGACTCGATGTTAGTGGACGTAGTCGACGAGCTCAAGTCGCGCGCTCTCCTGATGGTAGAGGTGGTAGAAGTCGGTGCCGGGTCCTCCACTAACGGCGTCGCGTCGCTTGCTTCCGGAGCCTTCGACTTCCAGAATGCCAATCTTAAAACAGACGTAAGTCTGCCTGAAAAGAAAGAAGGCACCGATTCCAGAGACGGACGATCCTCTCCTCGATACGAGAGAAGAAGTCGCTCACGTGCACCACCTCGAACTCCTTCTGCGGCGCCAGCGACACGAAGATCTGTTCTCGTGTTGCTTTGGCTGCTCCTTCTCGCTCACCTGCTGAAGGGTCGGTGCCGAGATACCGTAGTCGACAATGTCGAGCTTCACCTTTTGGTCGTCCAACTTGCGGAAGAACTTCTCTAGATCCTGAAGAGAAGAAAAAAGTTTTCTCAGTTTGAGAGAACCTCGGAATCGGTCTCGATGGGCACCGTGACGACGATCTCTTCATCAGTTTCATCGACGATCGAGCATTGAATGCCGCTCTCCGACACGTGCGAGATGAACTCTTCCACGCCCTTCGAGGAGCTGCCACGAGACTGAAAATAGCACTTCAGAGGCGATTCTTTGAAAGAAGCCCCTGAATTGCCACCGCAGAACGGACCTTCTTGATGAGGGTCAACTCATAGTGATTTCCGAAGCGACGCTTGAGGAAGACAGAGGAGCCGGCCGCCTTGAGTTGACCTTCGGAGAGGATGGCAATGCGATCTGCGAGCACGTCTGCCTCATCCATGTGATGGGTGGAGAGGAGGAGGGTGCGGCCTTCCTTTCCCTTCTGAAGAAGACGCCAGATGTCCTTGCGAGAGTTCACGTCGACGCCCGCCGTCGGCTCGTCCAGAATCACGAACTGAGACAAGCTCTCGTTCAAAGTGAAGAAGGTTGGAAAACCTTGGAACCGCCGATGAATGCCAGACCAATGCAGAGACGACGCTTCATTCCACCTGCAAAAGGACATCATCTTCACTTGAATACCTGCACTTACCGGAAAGAGTCTTGGCGAGGGCGTCGGCCTTCTCTTCGAGTCCCACTGAGCGCATGATCTCACGAACCTCCTTAGAGAGGTTCTGATCGGCGACGCCCTTGAGAGCTGCGTAGAAGCGCAGCTGCTCTGACACCGTCAACCTAGTTTGAGCTGCCTCTTCTTCCTTCTTCACTCACAAGTCGAAGAGGACGTTGTGCTGCGGACAGACGCCGAGGAGATCGCGCACCCTGCGGATGTCGTGGCGGATGTCGAGACCGTAGATGGTCGCCTTGCCCGAGGACGGCGAGTAGAGACCGCACAGAATGGACATGGTCGTCGTCTTGCCCGCTCCATTGTGACCGAGAAGCGCCGTGATCTGGCCCTCGTAGAGACGAAGACTCAGCGAGTCCAACTGCAGAGTCTCATGATCCTTTCACGAGACTCACGGCTCTGGTGCGATTTCGACCGTAGACCTTGCCCATGCGTTGAATGTTAACGCTCATTCGAAGATCGGTGGGGTCATGTTCGAGGTGGTCGCTGTCTATAAGAGCAATTTGATCGACAAGTACGGCAATGGAAATACTTCGGAACGACACCCAAACAGACCATTCAAGGCAGCCAAGTCTTCTTCGTCTTCTCTCGAGTCTTCATCCACATCCATTTTCGCCTTCCTCGAACACCAGTAACGACGCGTGAAACAGAAGTAGAACGGCTGCTTGATGCCGTATACCCCTAAAGACCTTGAGACCCCTTCAGAGATCAAACCGGGATGGACGGCGCTGATGTACCAGGCGAGGATGATGAAGAGAACCGTGTCCACCGAGAGTCCCACCAACACTTTGGTCATCGTCATTGCGTAGTCTGAAAGACCGCCTTCGTCTCATGGGAGAAGTCGAAGACCTGGCGCTGTGATAGCGTCGATGCTCGCCCAGTTCGCTTCGTCGTCAATGTCCGCATCCGCCAGCATGAACATCCCATAGCCGAGAGCCGTCTGCGGGAAGATTAGCTGAAAACGAAGCTTTCTTTTCTCCTTGTCTCTTACAGTGATGAGGGCGAAGGTGGCGCTTTTGTTCTGCTTCGAGAGTTGGAAGGGGAAGAAGAAGAGGAAGTAGACGATCGCCGTGCACGCCGTCGCAATGTTCGCATTCGAGAAGAACGTCGACAGCACCTGGCCCCTTACTCCTTCAGTGAAAACTGACCAAAGCCTGGGCATTTGAGGCGAGGGAGAACAGAAAGAGGAAGACGAGCAGGAGACTCAAGTCCGTGTCTGGCAAGATTTCACCGAACTATACCAATTGAGTCTTAAAGTAGTCTTGAACCTTGAGGAGAAGCGAGATGAGGAAGAGGGAGATGGTGTTGAGGACAAGCGAGATGCTAGCCCACGAGAGGAAGTGGATCGCGTCGCCGAGACCCATGATACGCATCATCTCCTGAGAACTCTTGCTTCTCTCGAGAAGTGGAAGGAACCTTGAGACGCGTCTCCTTCTCGTAGACGATGTTCTTGACGAGAAGCGCCGAGGGAATCATCCACGATAGAATGACAAACAACGCCAAGAATAACGTCACATCGAACCTGGACCATCTTCTTTCGAGAGAAAAACAAACGTGTCGTAGGCGACACACGGGAAGGGCTCTTGCTGGGCGTAGACGCCGATGGGCACCGTCGTGTTGGTTTGCAGGCCGATGATTGCTCGCTCCACCGCGTCCTAAACATGGCTTACCTTTAGGGAGATGTTTCGAACCTGGAGGAAGGAGAAGCCGTATGAGAGGTATTTGAGATCGCTGAGTGGGCCGTCCCTTGCCGTCACACTCCTTCCACCATCCGCAGCTGCTTTCGTTCCTGATTTCCTTTTCTCTTCCTTGAAGGAAAAGAAACCATCGACGTAGTTGGGCACATGGCGAATGCTATAAGTGGTGAAGTTGTCGAAGGAGGTCGCGTTGTCGGAGACGTTGAAGACGAGACCCGTGAAATATTGGTCGTTGTCCTGCAGACACACAGCCGCCTCCTCCATCGCCGTCTCATTCGCCATTAGCACGAAGCGGTCGAGGAGCATGCACTGAAGATGCGATTTGAGGAGAAAGCTGAAGAGCGCTCACTCGTGTGTAGTTGTTGAGAGTGTCCACCCAGGCGCCGGTCATCGACCCGATCGACTTGGGATCGTCGGGCTCAGCGAAGCCGTGTTCAAGCAGCTTCATCACCATCGGCATCCACGATGCCGCATTGTCTAGACCCGAGCCATGCACCCAGGCGAGGGCATTCTGATAACTTCCGTTTCTTTTGTATGCGACAAACCTGTGCGGCCTTGCTGAGAATGGAATTGTGGAGGGCCTCTTGGAAGTCGTCTGCCACCGTCGCGTATTTGTAGAGAAGTTCGCGGAAGTAGTTGAATTCGCGCAGTGGTCCTTCCAACTAAAACGACACATTCGGTCTTCCAAGAAGCTTCAAACTATTTCGACGATTTCTTCAACGATCGGTGCTTGTGGTGTGACGAGGATGTAGCCGGCGAACATGGCTCGCAGTTGACGGCCCGCTGCTCCGTCGAGCACCGAGCAGTTCACATCTTCTGAAACTTCTTTCTCCTTTACAGTATAGAGAGTACCGCTCTCGATGGGGAAGCCGATGCAGTCGGAGACGGAAGGATGTTCTGTCTCGCCGGGCGTCACTCCCTCGATGAAGTTCACGAGCAACTTGCGGATGTCGTCGTACACCGTGCTTATACCGTCGCTCTTGCCTGTCGGGTACAGATCCTCATCCATCGGGCCTTCAAGGATTCTTCGAGGGAAGGAAGGGGAACCATTGGTGCCACAGAAGACGGCCTTCTTGATGGACGTCGTGTTGGACCAATCGACATCCGAGAAGAGCCCGGCGAGGCCCTGCAGCGGCTCGTCGTTCGTTAGAGTCGTCGCCTTAGCCAGAATGGGCAACAGAGTTGCCAATTCCATCATGGACTGAAAGGTTATTGTATCATGAAGAAAAATGCACCTTTCCCGGACGAACTGGCAGCCCGGTCATGGCGAGCATCGCAACGGTCCCGACGGAGAGACGGCAAGCGTCTTCCTGCACTGCTCGCGTCTTCTCCTCGGATGAGTCAACAAGACTGAATTCTCTCTTTCAGAGAAGGCGAGGGCAGCTCAAACCGAATGCTCTCCGTGAAGAGGCTCATGTTGCAGAGGAAGTTTTCCGGCGGGTCCGTCACCAACGCGAGCACATCCAGCATCGTCGATGGAAAGGTTTTCATCTGCAAAGTTCTCTATAGCCATCATTAGAGATCTCTTTCGTGACAATTTTGTGCTTTCCCTCTGTCTTTTTGCGACATCATCAAGTTTCACTCCCAGGGGACTCTCCCTCATCCTCGTTCCTCGTACTGTACCGTTCGTGCAACGTTGAGGAAGAAGAAGGGAGTGAAGGTGGCCGTGGAGAGCGCCGTCGCCGACTCTTTCGAAAGGCCGACGCCCTGGAAGGCGGCGGTGATGTTTTCTCGTGGTTCGAGGAGGTCCGGCGGTTGAATTCCGTCGAGAAACTCGTCGCTCATCTGCTTCCAGTTCGGAGTTGAAGCCCGAAAACTCACATTGGCGAACCACTTGATGGCGGCTACGCCGGCCCTCGCGATCTCCTCGTAGCGTGCCGGATCCTCGCCGATGAGTGCCAGCTCCGCCGATGCTAGTCGAAGTGCCACAATCGGTCTGGAAAGCTTCTCCTTATTGTTATTTTTTTTTACTTGTACAGTATGCATCTGCTTTCTTTTCCTCACAAGTAGTTAAACACTAATTCTTATGTTAGAGACAGCGTGAGACTCACAAGCTCTCATTGCGGGTGAGGTCCGTGTTGAGGAAATATCCATCGTCGCCGGTCGTCGGCCCCTTGTGACAAGTGTTGGAGAAGGAGCAGAGAAGACCGTGCACAAAGGGCAGCAACCCCGCCGACGGAAACCCGCGAGCGTCGTAATGACCTGCTCTGTCTCTATTTATAGGAATTGCTTACATTGAGGATGCTGGGTGGTGAAGTCTTTTGTTCGGATGAGGGCGAGAATGGCGAAGAGGAGCACCGGCACGAAGAGCTCGATGAAGAGCCAGAACTGAAATGAACTCCTCTTAAGGGTCATAAACTTCTTCCATGAATCGTTTGACAAAGTGTTGATAAAGTTCAAAAGCCTTTCTCTTAAAACAAGATATAGAAAGTGATTATAATTGGAGCAGCTATTGCAATCATTTTTATAACTTGTTTTTTTTGCCTCGAGCTCTTGATTAGACCTTCTGGCGTCGTTTGACGATGACGCCCTTCCAGAGGAGGAAGCGCAGCTGGCGCCAGAAGCTGATCATCTCAACCCTTGCTTACCTGCAACCACCAGTGATTGTGTTCAAATAAGGGCTTTGAAGAATGGATTTTATTCTAAACGATTCTTTGGAATGACAATTATTCGCAGACAATTGAAATGAAAAGTGATTGCATGTTAATTCTTTAGAGTTTGTCGTCGTACCAAAAAAAATCTTCCACCGCAGCCCAAATAAAGACCCAATTGTTATGAGGTTGATGGGCTTCCAGCGGGAACCTCTGTTGCTGCCAGGAAGGCGCTATCATTCTGTATGGCAAAAAAAAAAGTGGCGGTGATATGTGTGGACAGTTATCACCGACCCCAAAAAACTAGTTCATATCCGGATGACCTTCAC
>JAQIXL010003226.1:0-10849 GCA_034700245.1 Poikilolaimus oxycercus | reverse complement strand
ATGTTCAAGCACACGGACTATTGTTCGCGTGGGTTGGCATCGTTCAGAACGAGAGCCGCCCAGCGCTCTCTGTCCTAACTTCCCCCTACACCCCTCCTATCTCCTGGAGGACTTCTCTGAAACCCTGTAGGACTTCTGCGAGTTTGTCTGAGAAGAGAAAAAGAAGAAGAAAAAGAAAGCGCGCGTGTTACGCGTGCGAGGAAGCGCGGGCGCGGGCGCGAGACGAGCGAAATGACCGGGAATCTGTCTCTCAGACTGCGCTCTCTCGGCTCTGCCCGCTGTGCGTGGCGCCGGGGCATTTCTCATCGTTCGCCCGTGTGATCCCGTGCTTGTCCTGGCCCGGCGGCCTGCCCTCTCCCCTGCACTTCCCCTCTCAGCTCCCACCCTCATTTTCACGCTCGCTCTCACCATCGCCCATTATATTGCACGTGCTTTGTCTGTCGCCGCAATTTGGAATTGCTTCTCTTGCAGAACGTGACAGGACGGGGCGGTGACTTTCGCCGTCCACCTGCAGCCTCCCAGGATGGGTGCCGACTCCGACGACGAGTTTACCACCGGTTTGACATTTCTTTCTTTCTAAGTCTGTTTAGACGAGAATGATCGCGCTTACTACAACGAGAGCGACTCGGGATTCTATGCAGCCTATGAGGCGAAGGAGGTAGGACAGGGGACAGATGTGCAATCTCGAGCAGGTGCTCGGACGAGGTCTCGCCTCGACAGTGCGACGTTGTGTGGAGAAAGGCACTGGTCAGTCCTTCGCCGTCAAGATTGTCGACATCTCAACGGAGCGGCAAAGCGACGCGGAAGCGTCTCGACTCCTCGCGGAAACGATCCGCGAAGTGGAGATCTTGAGACAGCTGGCCGGCCATCCATCTATCAGTAAGTCTTTGTCCTTCATTTCTCACTTCAAAGCGAGTTTTCAGTCATGATTCACGATTTCTACCAAACACCAACATTTCTTTTCGCCGTTTTTGAGATGGCTCCACATGGCGAACTTTTTGATGTGTTGAACAAATCTGTGACTGTGAGTGAGAAGAAAGCGCGGAGGCTTATGCGGCAACTCTTCGATGGCGTAGCCTATATGCACGAGAGGAACATTGTTCACCGCGATCTGAAGGTAATCTTACCGACGTAAATTAGTAATGTTTTTAGCTAGAAAATATTTTATGCATCGATGATGAGCGTATCGTGATTTCAGGTTTATATTTTGCTTTTCATATGGAATTTCTGTTTTCACCCACTCAGTTTTTTTTCATGTAATCGAATGAGCCAGTACAGAAACGAGTTTGACAAAACAATAAGGTGGACTTTTCAGATTTCGGATTTGCCACTCGACTTGAAGACGGCCAACACTTGAAAGGCTTGTTTTTCCATTTTCTGATTGTGTTCTAGAACTTTGTGGTACACCAGGATATTTGTCTCCTGAATTGCTTCGGGCACAAATGTACGAAGACTCGGAAGGCTACTCTTTCAAAGTGGACGAGTGGGCCCTTGGGGTCATTCTATACACGCTGCTCGCTGGCTACGCCCCGTTCTATCACAGACGTCAACTCATGATGATGCGTATGATCCAGGAAGGGAAGTACGAGTTCCGTCACGAACAATGGGCAACAATCACCGAAGATGCAAAGGACTTGGTAAGGGCTTTTTGTTTGTTAACACTTGACCTTTGACCTGGTCCTTCAGATTCGACACCTGCTCATGGTGGATGTGGAAAAACGATTCACGGCTGCGGACTGCTTGAAACATCCTTGGATGCAAGGAGGCGTCCCACCAAAGCCGGCTGTGGAAGAGAAGATCAAGAGGGATCTGCGGAAACTTTTCCGACATTCTATACTCCTTGTTCGCTTCTTTGTGCGACTCACGAACATCAAGTACCTAAAGAGCGTCGTGGATCGCGATGCCATTCGCAAGCGTCCCTTCCGAGACAAAGAGGTGAGTGCTTTTGTGTTCCTCTCCAATAAGTTTATGTTAGATCCGCCACGAATCGGAAGCGGCAATGTTCGCTGTGTACGGACACTGGGTGAATCGCGGGTTCTACTACTCACGTGACATGCTCTTCGCGAACAGACCACGTCCGAAGTACGCACGGCCTAGCGAGAAAGAAGTGAAATGAGGTGCCGAATTGATCTCCCGTCGCATAGGTGCAGTCTTCTCTAGTTTTGTCTTCTGAGTCGTTTTCACGGAACCGCCTTCCCGTTGCTTTCATGTTGTTGATAGAAGTCTGTTGTGATCCTTCATAATAGGTGCGAAGCTTTCAGGGCGAATTTTGTTGCTATGGGAACGCGCTAAGCGATAAGTCTGTACATATTAAACACGAGTGTCTAGTCGCATTCAATAAAAAGTCTCTACTATGCATCATCCCACATCGACAAAGGCGATGACATGACCGCTTGAACAATGTTCATTCTCTTCTTGCTCTCTGCGAAAGAACGTCGCTCGGTGATTTAGAAATGGAGGAGGACAATGCAGCGGATATATTCAAAAGTGTTTCTGCCCGCGAATGCGATGTCTTGTCTGGCGATTTCACGGTCACTTTTGAAGAGAAGACCTTTAAAGCCAAGGTTCATTTCTTTCTTACTTGACCACCTTTCAGTTGCGAGCTAGCGGAAATTTACTCTGCTGCGAGGCGATAGGCGATGTTGTTCATGAACCGCTTCTCTTTGTTCTTGAAAGATGTCAAGTGAAGAAAGAAGAACACGGGGACGATGGATTTCCTTTCTCGATTATCTTCGCAGGTGACACGCTTAGCATCACTGCCGACTCAGCAGAATCAAGAGACAAATGGATGCTTCGTGTATGCAGCCTTTCATCTTTTGCCTTACACATGAATTCGCTTCAGATAGCCACCTGCTCGCATCAGATGGCGCAAGCGGAGTTGGATGCGACGTCATACAAATTCTTCGGTTTGTGCTCCACTTCGTCAACAAGCCAGACGGCGCATTCTGCCTCGCCGTTGCAAAATTTCTTTCTCACAAATTGCTTCAAGAAGGAACATCACTTCTCGATAACTTCTGTAAGAGTCTATGCTTTTGCACATTCTTTAGTCGGTCAAGCGGAGAGTCTCGCTCGAAGAGAGTATGTGGGAAAGCAAATTAAGTCTTCTGCTTCCGCTTGAATTCGTTCGTCTATATCAACGTTGGACCACCGAGTTGTCTCACTTGCTGAACTCTCGCGTTGGTATGTTTCCTGCTTTTTACGACGCGTCGTTGCAACAAGTGCGTTTCCACTTTTCATTTCAACGAATTAGCTGGTGCGAATTCTTCGGGAAAATCTCGAAGTCTACGAAGGGTCGATTGAATTTCTTTCGAATTATTCACAAGCATTCTTTCGACCATCGATTGAGAAGCATCGAGTCGCTTTCGGACCGGCGCCGACGAATCTTCACGTACAGTACTTCTCGACTCAGAACGCTGGTCGGAGACATGTTGTCACCGCTGGAACAACTTCGTGTCTTCCCCTCCGATTTCAAGTACGAACTTAAAGTTTTGACAGATCTTGTTTAGAACGGGGGAATCACTCGGTTGTTGTCCACACTGGAGTTGAGCTCTTCGCTTCAAGAGCCCATATATTCCTGTCGAAGACAGACCTTGCTTAATGCGAAGAAAAACATTGGTGAGATGAGTCGACGGATGGAGCTGAAGAAAGATGCGAAGAAGGTTGAGCGAAGCTTTGTTGAACTTCTCGGCGACGTTAAACAAGTACTCATTATCCTTTTCTTTCAACTAGTTTTAGGTGTGCGAAAAAATGCGAGAAGTGAGTAATGCTATGGAGAACGCCGAGGCATTCGTCGACGTGGCTGTTGGTTCTCGAAGAAGTGCAAAAGATGGCCTGTCGGCTCAATGGGAAGATGTCGATGCTTCGTTGATATCACTTACGACCAAGATTGCTGTCCTCGGAACATCTACAGATCAGGTAATCTTTAACTTTCGAGGCATTGTCTTTTCTAGACTGAGCAAGACTTTTACATTCACTGCGCCCATGACGCTATGGCGACCTGTCTGGACAAGTTATTGGCTCTCGCAGAAAGCTTGCTCGAAGCGCACTTGCTTTCTCTTCTTGGATCTCTTCGTAAGACAAGTGACATTTCATTATTTTGTCACATTCAAATGAGATCTGAGTTCGTCTTGTCACAGGTTCGCTACTCTCGGAATGCAAAGCTCGTTTCTTCCAGGCGACGACTATAGCCGCGACAGCTTTACTTTGCGGACTTGAATGTTCAAGACCGACACTTACGCCTTTCCTCTCCGTTTTCTCGTTCCTGTCATGTTTCGGCGATGAGAAGGGCATGATCGAGGATGCAGTTTGGGCGTGGAAGGCAGTGGAGACAGTCGTTTCCTTTCGCTGGGTCCGCGGATCGTCGTCTGTAACAGCGAATTGTGCGCCAAGTGTCTCTGGACATCGTGGAAGTGTTCTCGTGAGTATTCCCTTGCCTCATCTCGTCTACGACAACATGGACAAGGAATTGGTGGATAAGCCATTCAAGGTATCAATTTCACTTACCTTCCATAGTCTTCATTTAGCTACGCACGGCGTTTTGGAATTTGGGCGTGAATCAAGAGGCGTCGATGGCGATGCAGTTTGGAGGAGCTGCCTATGAAACGATCATTAACACTGAAGCACTGCGTCGGGTGCAGACGTATGCCGAATCGCTTGGAGCGTCACTTTCTGTTCAAGCCAAAGAAGCTCTACTTGAACTCACCAAGGCTGTATGTGAATTGGATGAGATACCTATTTCTGAAGGTCGAAACGGAGCCGTCAAGGAAAAACCTCGCCATTTTCGAATGGATGCAAGCTGTTGTGGACAGTCTCGATGCTCTTTCAATGATGTGCTGCAAGAGTGGAAAAGATCGGACGTCAATGGCTGTGACGATGGAACAAGGACGTTACTTGAGAGAGACTTGTGCTCTCAATGCTTCCGAGGTTGGTATTTTCTTTTCAACTAATTTTTTTCTTCAATTCAGATGTCCGAAGTGATTGATTCAATTCGAAAGAATGGTGTTCGACGAGAGAATTGTCGCAAGAATGTGGGTAAAGGTTTATATTCGTTTAGTCAAGTGCAAAAGCTCTTTCTTCCTTCTGCATTCCGACCACCAACAGGCACTTATGCTCCAAATCTTTCCACTTGATTCCGTTTATCCCCTCTTCCTCAGGGCATTCCTCTCTTGTCTCAATTCTTTTATGGGTTTTAAGCGAGAGCTGTGTGCATAATCAAATAGTTTCACATAATACATCACTTACTAGAGCGTAATCTTGTGCTTCTACAAATGATTGTGAAAGGTGACCACGTGCAATTTCCCATGGGTATTTCAAATTCACCAAGTGATGTTCTTTCCATTGCGCCTTACCGTTTCCCTACGGCCTGAATAAATTCTCTATCCGGTGAGTCGGCTCGAGTTGCCATGGCGACGCCTCAAACGAGGCTTCGTCTCTCACTCGCCACTCCTCCAGTTGTGTCACGATGAGCAAGGAGAAGACGGGCGAAGAGATCTGGCAGGATCGAGAGATTCGCTTCGATGTCGACGCCAGGTGAGTGTGGTTGAAAAGTGAAGGTGCAGGATGCTTCGACTCATTCCGGGCGAGTTTCTTGTTGAGAGGATCGAGAACGTCGAGGACACCAAGGGCAACAACGGGGATCGCGGCGTTCTTCGAGTGACGAATCTTCGTCTTCTCTGGCATGCTTCAGCCATGCCCCGCATCAACCTTTCCATTGGATATGCCGCCGTGAATGGAGTGACGGCGAAACAGGCCAACTCGGTTCTTTTCTCTCTATTTCATAAGGGCGTGCAGAAGATGCGAGGAGTGGCGGAATCCCTCTTCGTCATGGCTCGCACGTCGACGACTCGCTTTGAATTCATCTTCACTTGTGTCTCTCCCGGAATGGTCTTTCCTCTCGTTCCTTTCAACGTCTTCTTCAGAGTCAAACTCGAATGTTCACGACGGTCATTTCCATCCATCGTGCCTACGAGACGACGAAGCTTTATCGAGAGTTGAAGATGCGCGGCGCCATCATCGATGCGAATGACGAACTGCGGATTCTGCCTTTAGAGGAGCAATGCGATCGCATCGACGGCGTCTGGAATCTCAGCAGTGACCAGGTTCACTTCTAAATAGAAGAGAAGGAGGCTGGCAGGGTAATCTCGGCGTCATGCTCATCACGACCATTCGAGTGGTCTGGTTCGCGGCGACGAATCCTCAGTACAACGTCTCCATTCCCTATCTTCAACTCTTCAACGTCCGCATCAGAGACTCCAAGTTCGGCCATGCTCTTGTCATCGAGACCTCCAGCTCTGTGAGTCTCTTCTCTTTCTCGAAATTGTGAAGAGTGGCGAGTACGTGCTCGGTTTCCGCGTGGATCCTCCCGAGAAGCTCCAAGTGGTGTGCAAGTCGATCCAAGCTCTGCACAAGAGTTTCATGATGAAGCCCGTCTTCGGCGTCACTGTTGCCCGTGACAGACCTGTCAGTCCTCCCCTTCCTTCTTCAATCTTCTATTTAGTCAACTCCGAAGGCGAGCGGCGATGCCCCTGAGGTGCCCGACGATGACGTCCACATCGACACGAAGGCTGTCAGAGCCGATGCCTTTGCTGTTTGACCTTTTTAGAGATCTTCTTACACATTTGCAGGCGTACTTCTCGGATGGCGCTGGAGCGAGCGAGGAGCCGCGTCCGCCGGTCTTCAGCGAGGAACTGGGCATGGCCATCGAGCAACTCAAGCCCGGCTTCACCATCTCCGATCTCTGGAACATCCATGTCGACTGAAAAAACCATTTTATACTTGAGAGTCTTGTCTTCTGCGTTTCTACGCCCTCTATTGCATTTCATTTATTTGTTAACAACTCTTTGGTTCAGTTAGAGGTTATTTATTTTCTTTGGTTCAGTTTGATGTCTTTGGTGAAAGAATTGGCAAGAGACGAAGCTCTGCGGGACAAGTCGCTCATGGTGGCGGTGTGCGAAGAAGACCTCTTCCTCCCTCTTCTTCGTCAAATACTTCTCTCCTCTTCGGGAGAAGTGCATTGGCTGCGCGAGAAGAAGTATGACAAGCTGCCCGATCTGCCCAGGTCTCTCCTTTTTTCTTTCTCAATTCACTGTTCATTCAGAGAATTGCTGAGTTGCCCGGAGCGTCTCTCGCGGATCTTCTTCCACACGGGCGACCTCGTCGAGCGAATCACGCACTTCTGCTCTCACACAACAAACTATTCACGCAGTCCCGTCGAGACTCTCATTGTTCGTTCTTTCTTAATCTTCATCATGAGAAGTGAAGGTGGAACTCTCGGCTGAAACGGTGACCCACGAATACCAGGCGGCAGCCGTCGTCGCCATCCTCTCGGCCTTTGCCCATCGTCGTTGTTCGTCGTCAGCCCTGCCAGCTGTCATCCTCGCCGTGCCACCAGAATCCGACACTTTGTCCGACTTCTCCTTCCCCCTGATCGCTTCTCTCTATACAGACTCCTTGTTCGCAATTCGAAACTCTCAATGGGTGTCTCTCGTGGACCGATCTGTCCTCATGCCTTGAGTCAATAAAAGATTTATTATTTAAGTGAATCTGCGTAAGGAAAAGGTGGCACAGGAATGGTCAGCAGAAAGAAGAAGGGGAGGAGGGAAATGGGGGAGGCAGAAGTGAAATTTGTGACCTCGAAGACTGAATGCGATGAAAGCACTGCACCTCTTGCACAAAGAAGAAGAAGAGAAATGTGTTGGAGAACATGCCCCGTACCCTTACTCGAACAACTGAGAGTCAAGTAGACGCTTGAGCAAGTGAACACAATTGCAAGGGGAAAAGAGATCGTGGAAGGAGACTCTCCGAGGAAGTCTGATGGGCGTCTTCAGCCCCAGAGTTCTCTTTCGTGTCGAAGCTGCGCCGTGTGCAGACTCGGCTCGGGACGATTTCGCTTGAAGAAGCCGCATTTGTAGAGGCAGAAGACGAGGAGAAGGAGAAGGAGAATTCCAATGAGAACCGCGATCAAGACGTACAACCAAGGGATTGAAGGGGCGATGGAGGGTCGATCGGGATAGGCACGAGTCGTGGCAACCGCTGAGTTGTCTCCGGGATCATCTTCAATGCCTTGTGCCGGGTCGAGGACGAGACGACCGTCTGAGGAGATGTTCAAGTACTCGACGTCGAAATAGTCGAGGAAGGAGGCGTTCCAGAGACGAGCTCGGAAGTCGACGATCGACGAGGAATTCACGTCGATGAAGTCGAAGTGACAAGTCACCGGGAAACACTTCGCCGTCCCCTCTTCACAGTTCTACAAATCTCTCTTCTTTCTTCTCTCTCGGGACTTACAATGTTGACGACGTCGACTTCCATGTCGCCTTCGACGACCTTCTTCGACTTGATTCGGAAGAAGGAGCCCGTCTTCGGAGTCTTCGATGCCGCCGTCGAGACTTCTCTCTGCACACCTTCTTCTCTTCTTTCTCCTCTCACCTTATTTCTCCTCGGAGTCGCTGTTGGAGCGGGGTTACTGAAGATGGTGTTCTTCTTGATGTGTTCCACCGGGTTGATTCGTTCGTTTTGGAGATCCACTTTGCAGTAGCGAACTTCCTTGTTGTTATCAGTGACAATGGAGGGCAGATCGAGGAGATACAGAGCCCATTCGCCCTTTGGGAACAGCGACTTGAATTGGAAAGGCCAATGGAACTGCGACATAACTCCTTCTCTCACAATGAAACTCACAATAGCCGTGACATTGCTGACAGACCAAGGCCCGTTGTTGGTGATTGTGTAGCGATGCTTGACCATTGGACCGATGTCTTCCTCCAGTTCCATCGCACTCTCGCCCCTCGCCTCCCCACCGAAGCTCACGAGCTGCGGCTCGGAGACGGCGTTGAGGACGAGGCCCGCCCTCTTCAAGAGACGAACATCGGCCCTCCACTCGTTGTCTTCGGCGTTCTTCTCCTCGCTGGTCGAGTTCGCGAAGAGTTCGAGGTGAAGGGGACGTCCCGTGCCTCGACCACGCATGAATTTGAATGAGAGGTCGAAGTGCAACTGCAACCAGCACTCCTTCACTCTTCCATCATTGCGAATTACCGTCATCTTCTCCTCGAGAGGATTTCCCAAGAGAATCTGGGCGACGCCGTCGCTGACCGAGAGAAGACTCGCCGCTCCCTGAACATCTCCAAGGAGAGGGAAGACTCACCGTGCCTTGGTTCTTCTTCTTCTTCTTCAACAGTTGAGGGGCCTCCAACTCGTCGGCATCATAATTGACGAAGAGAAGAGCGCGGAAGGCTCTCTCGCCCTTGTTCTCGATGCTGACCTGTAGTTCTAGAGAAGATTTGTTGCCCACGTCGCTCACATAGACGCCGTCCTCCTTCCTGGATACTGTAAGAAGAAGAGGAGAGGGAACTCACTGAGGGACGCCGACGAGGACGGCCTTCACGGCGAGATCTGTCTGACAGACTTGGTCATTGCCGCATTGAGTGTTGAAGGGAATCTTGAACTCGTGGGAAGAGCCGAACTTGTTCAGAATGGGGAAGCGAGTGAGATTCACGATGGGGAAGCCCTCCTTCGGCAACGTGGGACGATGTGCCTCGGCGAGGCGAACGGAGAACTTGAAGGAGAGGGGATTGATCCAGTCTTCATTCCGATCCGAGGGCACGTAGATGTTCTTGGTGTAAGTCTGTTCTCCATGATTCGAGTTCTTTCCACATTTCCACGTGTGATTGTAACTGCGAGAATCAGCGATCAAGGCTCGACGATTGATGCCCGCGTTGAGAGAAGTCACTTCCAAGTTGCAGTCGAAGACGTCACGGGAGAAGTCGATGAGACGACGGTCTTCCACTCGCTGAGCACCCACATTCACCTTCAGCGAGAGCTTGAAACTAAAAGAGAAAGGAAAAGGAGTGAGAGAAGAGAGAACACAGACCAAGTCTTAGCTCCATGGGGACAGTTCTTTCCTTGTTCGATGTCGATGAACTCCGAGTCTGAGGAATGGGAAGTGCTGAGTGAGATGACAGGGCGAGAACGAAGAAGAACGACGTGCGACGAGGCGAAGGCGCCCACGAGAAGGTCTGGATAGCCGTTGCCGTCGAGGTCCGCCCCTCCAGACAACGAGAAGCCGAAGGTCTTCAACTTCGACGCCGGCACTCCCGGCAGACTCGTCGCTTCAATCACCTGCAGAGAATGGTTGTTGTGAGTGCTCTTACCTGTACGGGATTCTGTCTGAAGTCCTCGATCTTCTTCGATCCATGGTAGATGTAGACAGCACCCGCTCCGTTTTTAGCGAAAGGAGCTCCCACGGCAAAGTCTGAGAAGTCCTACTCCCCTTCCTCTTCTCACCTTGAAGATCGTCCACGTCTCCGTCCAGATTTCCTATGGCGGCGAGTGAGAGTCCGAATTGGGCGAAGGGCGGCGCTGCTCGGAGGATCCGTGGTTCCCCGAAGACGTCGGCGTTCTTGCCGAAGGGCTGCTCTCCCCTCGAATGGAAAACGTAGACGGCGCCCCCGAACTGGCCATCCACGGTGCTCGCGTGTTCGAAGGGGGCTCCCACGACCAAGTCGTCGAAGCTGAGAACTCCTTCATTCTCTTTCTTCTCACCCATCGGAGTTGAGGTCGAGAACGGCGAGGGAGTAGCCGAAGCCCGAGCCGAGTTGTCTTCCTCGCAACACGAAGTGATCCTCGGCGAGAGTGAGGGAAGTGGGTGCCGTGGCAGTCTGAGCTCTGTTCAGGGGAAGGAAGACGACGGCGCCCGTCTGGTTCATTCGTGTCGCCCCCGACACAACTGTCACTCGTTGACCTTTCTCGTGTCTAAACCCTTCTTCTACATTCAACGAGGGGACAGACGCGAATCCGAAGCGGCCGATGTTGACGGAGAATCCGAGATAGTCGTGAGAGGTGAGAGCGGCATGCACTC
>JAQIXL010003225.1:0-10853 GCA_034700245.1 Poikilolaimus oxycercus | reverse complement strand
AGGCCAAACTGGAGTCATACTGATTGACCGTTTCAAGAAGTCTCCAATTAGAGTAGGTCTTGCATTCGACAATCAGTTGGGAATCGGGAGCGACGTGGGCTTGGCGTTTAAACAATGTGCAACGTGTTCGTTTTACAATAGCTTCAAAAGAGCTGAAGACTCGACGGTTTCATGAGCAGTACAAACTCCTGCTTTCCCTTGTTTGAACGGTTCGTTGGGAAGGCGACGTTGTTTCTCTCGGACAGGCTTCGTGTCGACGTTGCACTAATGCAGACCTTGGTCAGACAGGATCGCTATTGTTAAGCTAGCCCAGATTCAAGGGTTACAATTTCACTGAAAATGTTGTGTTCATGGCTTGCGAAACAGTGAAAAGTGTTTGACGATCAGTCTCTGAAAAGAATTTGCAGTGGTCGTGATAGAATCTCTCGCTCTGTATGGAACAACCCAAAGCGATAGAATCCTGGCACATTCAAGGTATTGGCATATGGAAAGAGATACTCTACTTCTAGAATCTATAAAATTGTCGAATGTTGCGGGAATCTCAAATCTATTCTTAAACTAATGAGCGAATCTCCACGTTTACTGGCGACCAGTCAATCACAGTGGTCAAGCAAAACTTTCATTTCCTAATTTGTTGTACAGTTTGGCCGTTTCAGAAACACTTAAAATTTGAGAAAGCGTTACTACAATACTTTCGATAAGAGAGGAGATCTGTCCGGGCGTTGAAGGGATGCGCAACGTTTTCCATTTCAGTGGTTCAACGGCTTCATGAGTATTACCGTATTGCTTTCACTTCGTTGTTTGATTGGGCTCTGATAGGTGCACCGAAGGACGTTGAAACCGCCATCATTCAAAATCCAAAGAGTGAACTTTGAACGTCTTTTCCCAGCAATCTCTCATTGAGAACTTCGACAGTGAAGCCGATGATTGTTGCAAAAGTTCTCACATTCTGCCTCATCTCCCACAATTCTGGGATAATCCGTGAACCGAGATCAGTGCTTTATTTTCGGCTCTCACTTCCTTCATGTCGGTTGCTTCCACGTCGCACTTAGTGTTGCTTTTGGCTTTGAAGCGAATTCAGCTGGCTGATTGACGTGTTCGTTACAAATACAACATGAATATTAGATGAAACCGCTATTTGACAAAACAAGCAACGCGTCTCCGAATAGATGAGTTGTTGGTTTTCAGCGTCTCATGGAGATCACCAAAGCGCAACGACGACACATCGATTCGTAGGAACTTGTTGAAAATTCGCAATCGCAAAATGCTGAGTGTTGCGATAGGCCGGAATCTTATCTCGACTTCAATCGCCAGAGAGTCGAGTTCAGTCTTACTCCTTGACCGTTTCAGAGAATCTTAAATTGCGACGAAGCTTTGTCCATGACAATGCTTCGGCGATGGTCAAAAGATGAGAAGAGCCAATCGTTTCAAAATGGTTGTCTTTACGCGAAACGGTGAGACATGTTGTGTTGTAAAGTTCATGTGAAGAGAAGCAAGAAGTGTTGCTTTCGTTGATCATTTGGTTGCGAAGGCGACCTCAGCCATGTCGGAAGACAGATGTGAGCGACGACAAAAGAAACAGGAAGCGGCGATCCTAGACAGTGGTCAAGCAAAAACTTACATTTTCAATAAATTCGCTTCTGCTCGCAATATACAATAGAAATTCAGCAGAGACTCGGCCTCTCCACGATCGATTAGAGTTTCGATCAAGTGCTTTGCAGATTGTATTATCCAAGAGCGACCACACAAGTTGAAGGTACTGCAGCTAAAGATTCGCCGTTTCAAAGCTGTCACAAAATGACGGCCAAACGCTTCCAGAATCATCACAGATTGCATTGCGACTTGAAACGACTGACCAAATGTGGCAGCCACTTGGTTTGTCAGTTTCATGAGTCACGCAAAGGACTGAAACACTTGCGCTCTATAATCTTGCAGCTTCAAGAAAGTCTCATGATCGAGCAAATCAAACATTTGCTTGTGGATCTCTAGGATAAAGAAAACATGCACAGAAAAAGGTCTAACTAAGCATGTTCGCCTGTACGAACACTTCATGAAATCACTAACAAGATAGCTTATAAGGTGCGACTGCTTTCATTAGTTGAAGCCAATGTTTGTCGTCGTCTACTGCTACTTTCCTTTTTGGTTTTGCTATAACAGAAAGGTATCCTGTGTTCGCGCAGAAGAATTCTATGAGAAGCTGATGACAAACAGCCGCAGCGCGCTCCTTGCTCGAGTACTGTATTGACTGAAGACTTTCACAAGCCGCACGAATCTCCATTCATGAAACGAGCCGTGCATACAGTCAAAGCGAAACCGCAGAGTTCATGGGAAGAGGAAAGTGGCAAATGATCGATTTGATCGATTTGTCTGATGGGCGTTGTCTCTCAAATTCCTTTGATTTTCTGTTTTGCTTGACGGTTTCAAGCTCGTCGGAATTCAACGACCGATTTGCTTGGGCAAATGGGTCGGTGTCAAAAGGTGGACTATTGGAAAGTCGTGATGTTCCGGAATCGAGATCTCGACTGTGGTCGCCAAGAGCTCACAATTAGTCCACAGTTTGGCCGTTTCACAGAGCCTTAAAATTTCAGTCAGCGTTGATTTCCAGAATAATGAAAGAGAGATCTGCCCGCGTGATATAAAAAAGAACGTTCAACGTTTTCTGCTTCAAAAGGTGAGATGGTTCAACGGTCGGTTTCATGAGGAGTACAAACGGCTCAACATCCTTCGCTTGCCGATCGCCTCGGAGCGTAATACGGTTTAGAAATTTGCTTAGTCGTTCGTTTTATCGTCCACGTCGATGAAGAGTCGGGGTGACATGACCTTGGCAGCTCAATTACGTGTCGACATTCCATTTCTGGTTCTTGGTGGGACCTTTTTCGAAGTTTGAAAGGTGACGAGAAACGGGATTGTGGAAAAACATGACACATTACAACTTGTGTAAAAACATGACAACCGTAGCAGAAAGTGACAAACGACCGATTCACCAAAAGTCCAGTCGAAAGCCCTCTCTAAGGTCTACGGAGTGGAAGAGAAGGCTCTCCCTCGGGAGATTCTGTGCATTCAGAAGATCATTGGAAAAGCCGAAAACTCAATGCCATGCTTGATCAACTCATTTTCGGAAGTGGGAGAAAATCGCAACTGTTGATTTTGATCCAAAGGTTACAAGTCCACTGAAACTGTTTTGTCCACATTCATCTCTAGAAAGAATCTCAAGTGACCGGAGTAAATATCTCCCATTGCGAGCTTGAGAACCGATGGATTAGCAGCTGGATGCCATGAGGCGGAACTTCCGGCATCTGTGAAACTGCTGAGTGTTGCACAAACCTTACAGATTTTATTCAACTGTTCACTGAAGCTCAGCCAATCACTGGTTGTCATTCTGGTCGTGAAACCGCGCGGTCCCAGAAAGAATATCAACAGAACGTTCAAGTATTGTATTACTCTCTCGGAACAACAAGAGAGCATCTTGTTTCAATATTTTTGTGAAGCCAGGACACACTGACGGATGCTCAATCTCAATGACTTGTTCTGCTCGCGAAGCAGCGCGGTCCCGCAACGAATATTCACAAATGCCGGCGCTTCAAGACGGCACGATCAAGCAGATTGCAACACGTCCCTTCGATTGAAGGGATGTTCCACTTCAAGAAAAACAATTAGGCTGAAACCGCGGATATTTCACAAATACAGCGGAAAATATTGTACATAAAGAATTTGCGCCACGGCATGTTCCAACCCAGAATCTCTCAATTCACTCGAACAACATTTCCGTTCTTTGGCTCGACATCCTTTGCATCACTTTTCTGTTTCATTGCCGTTACATAAGAATACTAAAAATCTTATCATGATTCGTCGTTGTCCCCCACCTTGAATCTTGTCGTTTGAGACGTGTTGCTGCTTTCAATCCTTTTCGGGAGCGTGAGTGGGAGAAGGAAGCGTCTTTCGAGAAGCGTCTCTTTGAGTGCGCCAGAGACTCTCCCAGTCCTCATAGCCTTTTCGCTTTGGGACTCACTTCCTGATGCTTTTATGCCGAGCTTCGTTGTTTTTGGCTTTGCTGCGAATTGAGCGAAAAGATTTTGATCTTCTTGAAAGGTTGTTTGTTCACTTTTTTCTTTCCGAATTTGTTCATGTTGCAGAAAGAGAGGTTGTAAATAGGAGACACAGCAACAATTCAACTTTGTATCAACCGTCATTAATATGGCTGGGATGGCGTGCTGTCACATACCGACGTGTCTTTTACGAACAAAAGATGTATGACAGATGAAACCGCTGTGTGAGTTGTGTGAGCAAATTGTGATTCATTTTATAGTAGCAGGCCAAACTGGAGTCATACTGATTGGCCGTTTCAAAAAGTCTCCAATTAGAGTAGGTCTAGCATTCAACAATCAGTTGGGAATCGGGAGCGGCAAGGGTTTGAAGATAAAACAACGTGCAACGTGTTCGTTTTAGCTTCAAAAGAGCTGACGACTCCAAGGTTTCATGAGGAATACAAACTCCCTCAAATTATTTGCTCGCCGATATGTGGACATTGGTAGGACACGTTTTGCAGTTTGACAGGTGGAAAGGAACAAATGCTTTCCCTTGCGTGATCGGTTTGTTGGGAAGGCGACGTCGTTTCTCTCAGACAAGGAGTTGTGGCAACTTCGCTGCAGCTCAACTGTCGATGTTGCATTCATAAAGAAGATAATGATTTGCAGTCCGAGACAAGAGTATGACTGCTTAGTTTGCCATGATTCAAAAGTTGCAAGTCCGCTGAAACCGTAGTGTCCACATTCAGAAGAAGCTTCCAAACATGGATGACTGTTGCAGAAGTCTCAATTCCATTTGCCAACAAGAACGTCAGACACCACTATCCATCTGCGACTAGCCAATTACTGGCTGTTATTCTATTCGTGAAACCGCACAGCCCCAGAAAGAATATCGACAGCTGCCGAAAGTTGAAATGTTGCGACACCGTCTAGGAACAACAATCGAGAGTTGAATATTTTCGCGATCTCACAGAGATCTCGACTGTGATCGTCAAAAGCTCACAATAGACAATAATGAACGGAAAACGAATGTCCAGCGTTTTCCGTTTCTGCTTCAAAAAGTGAGATGGTTCAACGCTTTCCATGGGCAGTACAAATGGCGTAACATTCCTCGTTTGCCGATCGCCACGGAGTGTGACTCGGTTTGGGAATTTGCTGTGTCGTTGTCCACTCGATCGCCCACATCGATGAAGAGTCGACGCGACTCCTTGGCAGCGCAACTCCGTGCCGGCGTTGCATTGATGAAGAAAATGATTTGCAGACCGAAGCAGGGCACTATTGTTCAGTTTGCAATGATTCAACGGTTATAAGTTCGCTGAAACCGTTATGTTCATAGATTACAAAAGTGGAGGACCTTGCCAATCGATCCATTGTATAAAAAGGAATTGCAGTCGTTGTGATGCTGAGACAAATCTTGTCGCGATCAAAAAGATTGCAAAAACCAAAGGAACTTCAAATAGAGCGTACCAATCCTTCTGTTGAAGGTTGAAGAACTGAAACGGCACATACTCTTGCTGTTTTTCAGATTGAATCCAGCGAACAAGCAAAAACAATATTTGCTGTTTCAAATGTCTCATGAATGCCTCAATACGTCCCGAGTTGGATGTCCTCAATGCTCACCGGGTGCATTTTCCTTCAACGTGGAAAATAACCCTGCAACAAACTGCACCATTCTCACATTACATATCTCGCCAGCCGATTTACGACTGCCGTCATGATAAGGAGGCCTACTGTCTCAAAGCCTACTGCATCTCGAGTACAGATCTTCTTTGGTGAGAATACCCTTGAGTCATTTTCAATTTGCGAGTGAATTCTCATGAAATAGTAAATCGTCAAAGCTATTGTATTTGAGCTGGCTGGCAATGACTTCTCCACGCTCAGTTCACCATGCAATGTCAAATGGCAAACGTGAGTCGGAATGAAACAGGAGTTGGTGAGCGTCCTCATATTAGCATCGACAGTGGTCACGCAACACTTAGTTCTAATGAAACCGTTGTGTTCCAGAAAGGAAAAAACTAAAGACTGAGGGATTTCAAGCTTGCCCACTTGAAACGATTGAACAAATGTAGCAGCCGCTTGGTTTGTCGGTTTCATGAGTCATACAAAGGAGTGAAAAATTACGCTCACGAGTGTTCCTGTGACCGTTTCCTAATTTGGTTCTTTCATTAGGCGTCGCACTTGACAGTGGCATATTTCTACGTAAATATGCTCTTGCGGCTTCAAGAATGTCTCAATGCTATGATCGAGCAAGCCGAACAATTGCTTCTGGATAGCTAGGGTAAAGAAAACATGCACAGAAAAGATCTAAGCATGTTCGCCTTTCACGAACACCATGAAATCACAAACAAAGTAGCCTGTAAGGTGCGTCAGAAATCTCTGAACGCAATTCTTGTCATGACGAAGAAGATCAGAAAAAATGTTTGGGCCGGATAAAAGCTGCGTTCGACAAATTGAAATAGCTCCTATTTTTGTGTGAAACATTAGAACTGAAACCGCGAACACTTTTGTGGATGTTCCGGGATACATTCAGTCACAAACATCATTTGTTTGCTGTTTCATAGTTGTTGCGAATCACTTAAAAACAACGACACATTGAATGGCAGCATTTTTTGCACATGAACAATGGTAGCTCGCCGAAAGCTTTGATTTGTCGCAGTCGATGTTTCGACGCTTGTCTCCAGAGACTCGAATTTATCCTGCAGTTTGACCGTTTCACAGATTCTGAAAATTCAATCAGTTCTGCTCATGACAATTTTTGGGCGGTCTGTGCTCTTCTTGCATTCTAGACTGAGCGTCTGAAAGGTCTTCGCTTCAGCTTCAATAGTTGAGATGGTTCGACAGTTTCATTAAGAGTACAAATGATGTCACAGAGATCAGAAGCCCCGGTGTTCAATCACAAAAGGAAAGATGACCAATTCAACAAATTTCACTGCTGGAAGTCGTTTCTAAGGTCACTACAGGGCGAGAAAAAAACGAGGGTGGAAGTGATACTGTTGATCTTGACGCGACTCGAAGATTTTCTGAAACGGCTGTACCCACTTCATACTAAGAAGCTTGCAATAGAGCTATACGAGTAGTGGCTTCGTTTTGACGGCGGTAATGTTGATTTCAAAAAATCAACAAAACCTGCAGCAGAAATTTTGCTCATCCTCCCTCAGAAATTTTGATCATGCTTCCAGCGAAACCGCTGAGGTCGTGGACATCACAAGGAGAAAGCGAGAAAGCCGCTAGAACTGCGTATCGGAACGAATAACCGCTAAAGGCTTTTAAGCTTTTAACATTAAAATGTTGAAAACTTGACTTTGAGAGTACTCCCGTGGTACAACACAACTCTCAGGACAACTTAGCATCGATCTTACCATTTGTATGAAGCTGACGACTGCCTTTCAATAAAGTTCCTTCCATTAATTGAAAGTTTTGAAGAAATTGGCGGTTTCAAAATGTTCAGAAAAGAACTTGCTTTTACAGTGTGGCGTTGAACGGAGGAATTCACGCACACGCAGTTTCAACATAGCCGAGTGAGAACTCTTTCTCACATCGCGAAGACTCTCAATTGGACAGGAAGACGAACAACCTTTTCTCTATGAATTTCCGGCTCGCAGGTCTTATTAAAAGAGCATCAACGACAATGTCCGCAAGGTCGACAGACCGGAATGGAAACATCGTTGAAGCGCCACATCAATAGCAACGTGGATGCCATAGCGCGGCATTTCTAGCGTCTGTAAAACTGTCAAATGATGTAATTGAAAACACAAGTGCGCAAATTCTCCAACAAGCGTTCGGAACTTCTACAAGTACAACGCACTACCGTCCTTTCCACTCTCATACTGTCGTTGTGCTCGTGAAACCGTGTGACCCCAGCAAGGAAACTGGCAGCTACAAACGCTTCGAAGACCGATGAGTTCCCAATATTCTTTCGGAACAGCAGCCGTTAGTTACATACAGCTGCCAACGTTTCTCAGTTGTGGGGCAATTGTGCTGTCAAATGCAATATTGTAAAAGTTTAGACAACACAGCCAAGGAGATTGCAACGTTTCAATGGGCGACGTTTCAACTTCGATCAATTGAGAAGCACTCGCGCTTCTGTCTAAAATTTCGAGACTGAAACCGCTGATACTCTTCTAATATCGGAGATTGACTCCTTGGGCAAACGTAAAGCATTTGTTTGCGGTTTCAAGGGCGCCTCGAATAAATCAGCATGGTCTGAGCTTGCTGGATTGCGTGTGCTCGCTGTCAGTTACATTTTCGTTCAACATGTATTGTAAATTGAAAATAGGCCAGAAAAACATTGATTTTTCTACTTTTCAACGTTAGCCTTGCAGAATCCAACTAAATCGAAAACTGCTTGCACGTTGAAAGAAAGGATTTATTTACGTCAAGTCAAGACGGTTCGCACTTTGTGTTGTAACGCTCGACTGGACAAAAATCTATTGGTTTGTCGGTTTCACGTATAGTACAAAATTGTAAACTTCTATGGTTGTCAGTGCTCGTTTGGGAACTGCTTCATCTGAACTTACAGTGCACTTTCAACTGGTCTTCTAAGTGGTTTCAGCCCCTTGCTCGTTTGTTTACTTGAGAAATAAAATTGTCATTTGCACTTGACGGTTTCAAGTTCGTCAGAATGCAATGCCGGAGCCCCCAGATTAGTGGTGACCTCGAAACGTTGATTCCAGGAAAGGTGCTGCAGCAACTTTGAACATGCTCCCTCTCTAAAGGTGAGCGACCCTTCCGTAGTGAGTCATTGAGCCCTGATTATCAGCTTGTTGTCTAACAATAAGACAGTTGCTACAAAATGTGCTATAATACTTTACAACAGCTTCAAAAGTTCAGAGATGACACGACGGTTTCATCAGGAGTACAATTCATCTCAAATATCTGCTTGCCAATGGAAACGAAGTCTCGGTCTCATCATGTCTTGGGAAATATTGCGATTTATGGTGGGATGCAGGATTGCGCGAAGCAGTTTGTCCATCTTAGCTCACTAAAATAATGAAGCTTCACATTCGCGGAGAAGAGCTTCATTGCCAAAACGATCGGCCAGTTTCCGAAGAATGGGAATTCTATCACTGCTTGGTAATCGTGGAATTGGGTAAACAGCCATGACGTATTCGACAAATTCTTCAAATTTTACAATAGATCCTTCAAAAGTACCTCGTCTTTGCCCTTCTCAACAAAGTTGCCAAAGAAAAGCTGGCGAAAGAAAGGCGAAGTCAGAGCCAAAATGGTCTTGTTCGCATAGATCTTTCGCTCGTCTTCCTCTAAACGAAGGACGCAGTCGAAACGATATTCCAGAGCTGCGGATTCATCGATAAACTCTAGAAAATACGGATAGAGCTCCTTGGCCGAGGCTTGAATATCAAAGATGAGTCGTGTCGCATAACAAAATGCGGCCCAAGTATGTTTCAGATGATCTGCCGAAAAGGTCACGACAGTGCGCTCACGTTCCATGAACTCGTTTCCGTCTTTGCTTATTTCTTTGTAGGTGTGCTCGAGAGCGATGGACCAACCGGGTGCGAGCCGGCGAGTTGAAGCCTCATCAAGGCAAATCTCCAACCGCTGGATGTTACAGAAGAAAGGAACACCAATGGTCATAGTGAAAGTCAATCCACAGAGGGAGAAGCACGGCGGCGGCGACGGGAGATTGCGTTTCAACGGGTTCACAGCATCAATCACAAGGTTCAAGTCGAAGATCGTCGATTTCGTATTCAAAGTGGAAAAGTCGAAGTCCGGCATTGCGGCGAGAAGCGACCAGGCGACCAAGCGACTAGACACTCCCGATGCTTGAACTGTGATAGCGAGGAAAGTGCTAATTATCGGTTGTCGAGCAATTTCGCCGATTGAGGCGAATTAGCACTTTTTGATATCAGAGAATTGGGGCTTTACCAGAAATATAAGCCAAAGAACTCAACGACGAAAAGAAATGAATCGAGCCGTAGCCCTTCAACAAAGTCGATTGTTGGATTTGATGCAAACGAATAGCGACACGAGTAACATAGCGCGGAACTTGCAGCATCTCTGAAACTGCCGAATGTTGTGGGAATCTCAAACGCATTCTTCAACCAACTATCATAAGTCACCCACAACACACTGGCAGTCACTCCATCGCTGGCTCTTGCTCTGCTCGTGTAACCGCGCAGTTCCTTTACCGAGCCGACAATAAGTCCTCCGTTCTGACTCATCAACTCGCAACGAAGCAATTCACCAAGGGTTTCCAGGGAGGTTGAATCCTCCAGTTGCACACCGACTGACTGAACTGGACATTCACAGTTTCAAGATGCAGTTGCACACAACATGTAAGACCGGTGCCATTTCTTGTTCGCGACGTTTCTGTACTAGAAAACGCTCATTCCGTGCAATAAGTATTTGTCTGTGTGATCGAATAGAACGACCCTTCCGCTTTCTGGCGGCCGCGCTTTTGTTTCATTCTCCTAGCGGACTTCTCGAAACGTTTGGCATTCCGACTCCACATTTGAAGTTTCTCAAGAAGGATTGTCTCTCTTTGCCGGCTAATTTTCACGGAATTGAAGATCAACTGGAATTCGAAGTCGTTTTCAATGGGGATGTCAAACTCGTCAACGTCGATTGAAAAACACTCACGTTTCTGCATAAAACATCGAGACTGAAACAGCGGAATCTCTTGCGGATAATTCGGGAACATTCAGCAGGTAAAGGTTCTCACGTTCTCTTCCAACAACCGTGACTGCCATGGTGCAGAGATCTTTCTCTAATTAGCCCTCTGAAACCGCTAGCTACATGTCATTCACCGATCGAAAGAGTAACCACTGAAAAATGTGCAGATGGAGATCGCAACGACTGCTTTGCATGTTG
>JAQIXL010003224.1:0-10854 GCA_034700245.1 Poikilolaimus oxycercus | reverse complement strand
TTTGTTGTAACTTCTTTTCACGAACGCATGGGGTGCAAATTGATCTCAAATTACGCCGCATGAAGCATGCGACGATTTCTTGGTAGCGTGTCCGGCGCATTATACCGACACACGCCCGGTTCCCTCGCCGGTAAAACAACCACTAGCACCCACTGCGCAGGCAGAGTTGGTTGGCGTGCAAGCACAAGATCCTGAGAATCTCGGTGTGCGAGAGCTAGAGGTCCCGCTGCATCATATCGTGGCAGGGGGTAACGAAGCGAACGATACCATGGGAGAACGGTCGTTGGTCTCAGGCCAAGAACGATACCCGCCCGTGGCAATTGCCGAACCCGGTCCAATGCGTCGCATGACGCGAAGCCAGGCTAGGCTAGGAGAAAATGCATCTCCGAATGGGCCTTACACCAAGCCCAAACCGCGAACGCGAAAAAGAGCGGAAATTACCAGCCGAAGTCAACCAAGCATCACAGGGTTTCCCGTAAAGAGTAACCAAGATGCACCTGGGCAAAGCGTTGCCTCTCTCTCTCAGCCGCAGCAAACGTCCGGTAACAGAGCGGAGGGGGGAAGAGGAATGCCCGAAGACTCAACCGAAACAGAGCCAGCGTCCCACCTCACGGGAGCACGCAATGAGGCTCAAAGTGGGCAGAACACCCCAATTCAAGAAACAACCGCGGAAGTTGATGCGGTAGACAGACATGTAGCTACGCAGCGTGACTCGAGCCCGGAACTCCAGGGGGAGACCCCAGGAGATCCGCCTCGCGCAATCCAAGTCCGGAACAACGGCCCTAGCGGCTTATCTGGACGGGCGAGAGTAACGCAATCTCCGAGAGGCTATAGCCCTGAAGAGATAGCGTTATTGCTGGAACTGGCGCCTAACGGTGCAAGTTCCAACTGGGCGGAAGTCCACGAGGCCTGGCTAACACATGTCGACGGAAAAGCAATTAAAATTCGCTCTATGGCAACCCTCAAAGTTAGAGGGGGTATTGTAAGGAAAGAGCTGGGTATCAACCTAGCAGCAAGCGGCGAACCTGTGAGGAGGGGAGGCGCACGACCTAGAGCAAGCCAATCACTGAGCCCAACCGCGGCACCAGCTGTGGGAGGCAACCCAGAGGTGGCACAACCTGGTCCCTCAACCGAGGAACAGGTAACTCGTGTCTCAGAGGGCGCTGAGAACACAAACACGGGGCAGACACTCCAAGTAGCGGCAGCCGCGGAACCCACGGGGGAAGCGGAGGCCGAGACGGAGGAGTATGAGCCAGCCGAGCGCTGCAAATGGGAAAATCTCTACGAGAGATACTATACATATGCAGTCAGAAGGAAAGAACGGAATCCACTAAGGCAACCAAGCCAGGAGATTCCCCTGCGATACCTCTCTTGGTGCGAAGGCCATTGCAGCGTTGCTGCAGGGCCAGCCCACGCACCGAAGGCATTCATTCGACGCTTAAACGCGGCAGTGTATGCTGGAGCCCGAGCTAGCCTGGAGCTAATGAGGGAAAAAGAAGAGGAAAAGCGGGCCGCTGCTCAGGAAGCGGATCAAGCGAATGCACGCAAGATAGCTGAAACGGAGCGAGTCATGGGCCAAGTTGCGAGAGAAATCAAACGACGAAGGGCCAGGACTCACCCGGACCGATCTAGCAAGGTCACTGTCAGGTATCTAAAAGATAAGTTCTACAAATGCCGGAACATAAGGGACCTAAAAACTATCTTCGCGAAACTCCGAGGCGATCTTCATCAGCTCCAAAAGCGGGCGAAGAGGAACAAGGAGTGGAGGGAGAAGGTCCAAAGGCGAAAGAGGGGAGTCAATGGATTGCTTGCAGAAGAAACTAATGCAAATATCCCCCCGAACCGTGTGAGAACCTATTGGAAGGGCATAATTGGAACCCGAAAGGAATTCCAGATCTCACCAGACCTCCGGGACTGGGGAGAAGAGCTCAACCAGCTTCCACAAAGCCAAGAGTGGGCGTGCACTCATGAGGCGTGGAAGAAGGTTACCACACACATGAAACCTTGGAAGGCACCCGGACCTGACGGGATCCCCGCTTTCTTCTGGAAGCGCATACCGTCGGCGAAGGACATGCTCCTCTATTGGGTTCATGTACAAATGGGACTACGAGTGCCAAGCATTCCGGAATGGCTGTGTCGGGGAAGGACAGTTACACTGCCTAAACCCGGCAAGAACTTAAACGATCCAGAAAGCTATAGGCCAATTACGTGTCTCAACACATGCTATAAGCTGTATACGGCAGTGCTAGCGGAAACCATCAAAGTTGAGTTGAAACAGACTCTTCCGGCTGAACAGCTTGCGATGACTCCCACACTTTGGGGTTGCTTCCAAGCCCACATCATTGACCAAACAGTGATGTTAGACGCCGCCTTTGATGGTAGCAGGATAAAGAAACCGCTTAGCATGCTATGGGTGGACTTCACCAAAGCATTCGACTCCCTATCGCACGACGCCATCGGGTGGATACTCAGAACATCTGGAGTTACCACACGAACGTGGCATTGCATAAGGAGCCTGATGCTGAACTGGAGTGTCAGGTACCACGTAAAATACAAAGGGGCAAGCTGTAAAAGCAAACCGCTGAAAGTTTGCAACGGCCTACTCCAGGGAGATACCCTGTCACCACTGGTGTTCTGCATTTGCATTACACCCATAACGTGGTGGCTCAACAGGAATATCGCACCCTACAAAATGAGGAGAGAGAATTTCAGCGTCACTCATGTGTACTACATGGACGATCTGAAGGTGTACACTACTACACAAGCAGACCTATGTAGGGCGAAAGCAGGAGTGGAATCTCTCTCTAAAGCACTCGGGCTAGAACTGAACCCGCAGAAATGTGGGGCATACTCCTCAGAACAAGAAGGTGGGACTGGACTCGAAGGAGAGATCCCTAGAGTCGACAGAAACCACTTGTATAAATATCTGGGAGTGGAACAGGCAGGAGGTACAGACCCGGCCATAACTTGGAATCAACTCGAAAAGAAGACACTCGCACAAACGAGAAAAATCTTTGAGAGTGATCTGCCCTTAGTACACAAAGTGTCAGGGTACAATACCAAGATAATGACAAAACTGCGATACTACTTTGGTACGCACATCACAACATCGATGCAATATGCGACCGCCGTCGGTCAAGCACGAACCTTTGATCAGAAAGTTCGCCAAATCCTGGACGATACATGGACCCGCCCGAGAAACGCATGCCATGTCAGACTGTACATTACCAGGGAACAAGGTGGACTAGGTCTCCATAGTGCAGAGGCAACCATGGAAGAAGCAATCGTGTACACATGGTGTTATCTGGCCCTCCGGCCGGACCTAAGACCTTGTTATAACGCGCTGAACCGGGATGCTCTCAAAAAGCGCAGACGCCGTACAATCTGTAAAGATATGGACCGTCTGCTGGAAAAATACCCCGTGATTCCAACCCTAGAAAGATCTGATGAGGATCAGCCAAGGCTTCGAATCGGAGAGGCGTATTACACTGCTCCTACTCTCGCTGCTAGGCATGTAGTGATGCTTATGCGGCAGAATAGGGCGGAAAAGCAGATGAATGAATGGAAGGGAATGATGGCAGGAAAGGTTTTACAACCCGAACTGAACCTTGACCTCGAAGCTTCATTCAGCTGGATCAACTCAGGTTACCTCAGCGCACATGTAGTGCGAAATGCTTGGGGAGTACAAGAGGGATACCTGAACACTAAGGCGCACCCACAAAACGCGGCTCAACACGACCGCATATGTAGGATTTGTGCGGCCGACGATGAAACACCACAGCATGTGGCTACGGGTTGCAAAGCCCTCATGACGTCGCATTACACTGCGCGGCATGACGCCATATGCAGGCTGTTATACAATGAGATGGCACAGAACTATAACTTGCCACAACACCGCTTCCCTAAGCGAATCCCAATCGTTGAAGAGACCGATGAGGTCAGCCTTCATTACGCAGACAGACTTCAAGTTGAGGACCGAAGGATAAGGCATTATGTGCCAGATCTGATGGTCATTGACAAGAAGCGCCGCGAAATAAAGGTTATCGACGTGGGAGTCTCGTGGAGATCGATCATTGCAAAAACGATCCAACGAAAAATCGCTAAATACAGCATTAACGGAACCCTCCCAGAGGATACTCCAGTTGATGCATTCCCCCATGGGCCGAATTTGGTTAAGGAACTGGGGGACAGATACAAGTGTCGTGTGGAAATGATCCCTATCATAATAGGAGCATGCGGGGAGATCCACACTGAGACTCTCAGCGCGATGAAGCGACTGCCGCTTAAATACTCTAACCAACTACTAAATGCCGTCTCCAGGGCGGCGGTAGTGGGAACGAGTGTAGTGGTGGGAACCTTCTTTGTGTCAGGTAAGGAGCAAGTAGAGGACGACGCCTAGCCGACGAAAGCTTAAAACCTGAAAAACTCCGAAAACACTAACAAGCGTAAAAATAAGAGGAACTGCACCTCTCCAAACACAAAATCGGAAAATTGGCACAATAAAGGCTTAGAGACAGGGTCTCTCTGCCGAAAACATCAGTGCTATGCCCGTCCGCGTGGAGGCCAGGTGGGAAGGACGGGTTGAAAATCAGCCCGAGTATTCACTTTTTCTGCCAAGGTCATTCGGAGTGTTGAATTTCGAGGTTTCAAGCCTTCCTTATTAGACTGGCTTTACGGTGTCGCCAATGTTCCGTTTGTGCATGACTCTTGCATTCAATTTCGTTTCATAGGAATCTTATTAGTCACGCTCCAAGGTTGAAATGATTGCTATATCGCACGTCGAAGTGCTACATATCGCGGTTTCAACACTTTGTAATAATCGCTGTTCGCGTTTGCCAATCCATCCAACAAACAGACGCCTTTCAGTTTCAAATCGAACTTCCACGGCCTGGGCGTGGCCGGGCGATGCTCCAAGTGGCTGCGATGCCGTGCTTCACGATGCCCTTCATCTGCGAGGAGGACGACGAGGAGTGAGTTGCTTCTAGTCTCTTGGTCTTCTTCTGTAAATACAACTTATTCCTTCCAAAGGCGTCGTTCTGAGAATCAACAACAGGCAATTCTCTGCGGACCATTGCAGAATTCTCCAGTCAAAAAATACATACCCAGGTCGAAACCGCGCTTTCAAATCAATTTGAGAGAACTTCAACAGGGACCCATTGACACCGATTTCCCTCGTGTCATACACGCGCTATGAAACGCGACTTTGACTGGAATCGTTTCGCTCAGTACTTCACTTCATTGAAGTTCCTTTCGTTAGCTCTTTCATGGGTATTTACTGAAACCGACGTTCCATTTCAATCCTGGACTTTCTCTACAATCTGTTTGTCAGATTCTTTTTCCAATCTTCATCCTTCATTTCCCCACTCCAGCTTCCCGCTTCTCCTTCTCGTATAGATCCGAACATCCCATGAAAAGATGCTTTCCAGTGGTGCTCGGTTGCAAGTTCTCTTAGTCAAAATGCCGCCAGCCCTGTCCCAATTCTGTACTCCATCATAAGTTTTTGTTGTAACTTCTTTTCACGAACGCATGGGGTGCAAATTGATCTCAAATTACGCCGCATGAAGCATGCGACGATTCTTGAAGAGATCTCAGCGTGGCTTGCGTTTGGCCGTTTCAACCGCAGCACATAGGCAAAGTCGCGTATCGCGACCACTTTCTGGTAGGTTGCCCTTCAATTGTTCACTTGTGAGAACTGTTGCAATTCAAGGCCAAGCAACTGTTTCGACGCTGTCATCTTCTCTTTTAGAAGTTTCTCAATCCGTTCGATTTGCTGTTTCAATCTCAATTCATAGGAAAAGCAATTCAATTTCAGCGCTTGAGGTGTCGATGTTCCTCTGATTTCGCCTTCTGTTCAACTCTCGAGACTTGCTTTGCTTTCAGATGGAAAGAGACAAAAGAAACAATCTCTAGCGATGCCCCATCAACTGCAGCCTGAAAGGGAATCCTTTTGAAAAACCGATGAAAACCAGTTAAATAGAAGAAACGTGAAAACTGCAAAGCTGGCTTCTTTTCGCTGTGCTAAAGAGAAAGGGAGAATATTTTGAAATCCAGATGTTTCATCCATTTGGTGCAACGTGGGACTGAAGTAAGCATTACAAGCCATGCTGTGTGGCCCATTGCTCCGATCCCAAGTCAAACAATACATGCCCAAGCTGAAACCGAGATTTTAAAACGAAGAAAGAGAGCAAGCTGCGAGACGTATTGTTGACGACTCCTGCTGTGTGGTAACGCGCACTCGGTGAAACAGAAACTTTGCTAATCACTCGCCACGCGTTCCTACTGCGGTTCTATTCATTCAGTCTGTTATTATTATCAATTGAAACTGACGTTCCATTTCCAGTCTTGCACTTTCTCCGAAATAGATGTTGTGGGAACTGATTGAATCGTGGGCTTTACTGCTGCCAGCTCAACACGCACCACATTTAGTGGAATCTGAAACCGAGAAGTACTCATCACGTGTTGTCTTCTTTGTCTAACAAGATGTGAACTCTACCCCAAAGACCGGCAGATTAATTGAAAACAAATTACACTTGTTATATTTAGTGGAGTTGAAACCGAGAAACAATCAAAATTTCCCTGTTCAGACTTCAGCCTTCGTCTTCCCTCATCACCCTCTTGTTGCCCACATTGGGACCTCACCGAAATACTCAAAGGCTCATGAAGAGCAAATGACCAATGTGAGAGTATTCGACACTGTTCTCGTGATTGTCCCCTTCAAACAAGTTCGCCTCGGCTCCCTCTCAACCTTTTCCCTTTTATATCAAGCCATTCCTCGAAAGTTTCTGCCGCTTCCGGTATTGGGCATCATGAAGTAGGAAGGCTTGGTTCACTAAGCGGCGAGATGAGGTTGCCTATTTGGTTTGTTTCGTCTTTCGATAAGTGACGGTTTCAAGAAATCAGTATAAAAAATTTGAAACAAATACCTTGTTCTACGGTCGTGGACGCGGACGGAATTTGGAAAGCAGTTGCCGATTGTTGCCGATTCGTTTCCTGTGAGAAGTGCGCGTTTGATTTGAGTTCTTCGTTGCTCAAGGCTTCTGGAATCCCCGGTACTCGCTAAGTGCTAGACGTGGCGGCGAATATTAGTTTCACTTCTTGGCAATAAATACCTTTTCACTTTTTCATAAGCGTGGATACGATGGCTGACGCGTGATCCATGTCGCGGTTGCCGCTTATCGGTTTCAACTTTTTCTCATAAACGACCTAATTTGTCTCGGAATAATTTTCGTGCCCCTCAATCCTCTAAGGACAGCACAGAAGCTCTCAGCCCCTTGACAAGAGGCTTCACCCTCGTCGACGATCCCATCGGAATCACATCTTCTTCTTCCCCTTATCTTTCTCTTCTTCGTCTCTGTTCTTCACTCCTTCGAGGTATCCCCAAGATAAAGCAATTTCCGTATTCTTCTGATTCAGCACCGTATCTAGACCCGAACCACATTGATAGCTCTTTAGATGCCCTGGGAAGACGACGAAAAAGCAGATCAAACGATGTTTCTCCTGGCGCCGTTCCGCCTTCTGAAGGAGCCATCTGCTCTTTTATTTCTTTTGATCGAGGTCTTTCATCGGGGGTGCGTCATCGAGTTTGTTGATCATTCTGGATGAGAGAAGCTGTTGTGGTCTTCGGTTTCACAGCGTTTATTAGATTTCACACAATCGTCCATCATCAATTACTCCATGTCATTTATCAGACAGAAAATGATCGTGTCTGTTAGCAAATCGGTTTCTAAAGTAGTTCAAATGTTAAACGCGTCGCAAGCTGTGCTATGTGCGCGCTTGTTTGGAGACATTTCGATGAGGCAAATTTTTGCCGTTTCAACCGCAATACATTAGCAAAGGATGCCCCCATTATCCTTCAGTTGCGCTCCTTTTTCACTCATTTGAAACATTTCAACTATTGTACAAATGAGACAGCGCGTCCATTTAGTGGTGCACTCAGCAAGGATTCCTGAACGGATATTTCTTCGATTGAGAGAGTTACCAAGAACGTCTTCATACCCATGACAGTCCGGTTTCACGCGCAATTGAAGTGTCGCCAAATTCTCAAAGTTTGTTAGGAAGCTCTCATCTTGGCTTTTGGAGGTTGCCCATTGCAGACTTACAATGCGAAAGAAATTAGGGAACAAGCTTCCAACTTTCACCCGTGCCCTGAAAAGAAACTTCTGTGAAGAATTGTTGAAATTCCGTTATTTAGCAGGTAGACAAAACTTGAGAACTGCAAAACGTGTTTATTTTCACTTTGCTGCAGAGTTATTTTGGGTGAAGTCGACGAAGCGGGAACATGAGTCGGGCAGCCCTCTCTCTATGGATGTATAATATGTAATGAGAAGTTAGAGCCGGCATGAGGGAGGAGGGCAGATCTCATTTCTTGTGACGAGTCACGGCTTTGAGTTGAGAGAAGGGAGGAGGAGGAAGGAAGAGAGGAGGATGGAAGAGAAGACCTCGAAGATTCTCGCAAAACGAGGAGGAAGATGCGTGAAGCGAGTTGAGTCTGCTCTTTCACACCCTCGGCCTCTGTGTGGTCTGGTCCCTCTTACTCTTCCGACTACCTGAAGAAGAAGATGACAATGGAGAGAACGACGTCGAAGTCTGTGGTATGTCTCGTTGCGTTGCGTTCAGTTTTCCTGATGTTGGAAACCTGCAAAGGAAACTTGAGCGGTGTCACTATTGAAACAAATGACGGATGTTTTGATGTGGTCAGCGAACAAGACTAGAGTCAAACTGGCCAAATACTCCATGACCGAAAATGATGTTGTGGGAACTGATTGGATCGACAACAGAAATTGCGCTTATTATATTCAGTAGAGTTGAAATCGTGAAGCACATCAAACATCTCTGTTGTGCTGAACCGCTTCTGGTATTTGGTATAATGAGGTTGGAAGGATTGGTTCGACAGGAGGCGAGATGAGATTGCATATTTGGATTGTTTTCGTCTTTTGATAAGTGTGTTTCAAGAAATCGGTATAAAAAATTTGAAACAGATACTTTGTTCTCCGATCGTGGCCGAAGTTGTTGCAATTCGGAAAGCATTGCCGATTCGTTTCCTGTGAGAAGTGAGTGCTTGACTTCAGTTCTTCGTTGCTCAAGGGCTTTTGGAATCCCAGGTGTGCGGTAATTGTTAGGCTTTGAGTTGGACATTAGTTTCGCTTCCTGGCAATAGCTTTTCATCTTCAAAGACGCGGATTCACGTGATGCATGCAACCGCTGTTGCTGTAACAATTGCACTTATCGGTTTCAATTGTTTTATATAAAACCTTATTATGTATTGAGATAATTTTGTTGACCCGCATTCCTCTAAGGACAGAAATGACTGAGAAGTGTTTGTAGGCTGACAATGCTGGACTGGGAGAAGGACGTGAACAAAGAGGCGACGCGAAGAGACGGCGAGGCTCATCGAGAAGACAGAGCTAGGAAGCATAGAAGCTCTCAGCGCCAGGACAAGAGGTCTCACCCTCGTCGACGATCCCACCGGAAGCTCGTCTTCTTTTTCCCCTTATCCTTCTCTTCTTCGTCTCTGTTCCTCACTCCTTCGAGGTATTCCCAAGATATGTAAAGCGATTCCCGTATTCTTCTGGTCTCGCACCGTAGCTAGACACGAACCACATGAAGAGAGACTTCGATAGAGGAACCCCAAAATGAAGCGTTCGACTTAATCGTCCTGTAGGTTCCGGATGAATTTGAGCCCAAATTTGCGGTTTCAAAGCGTATTCATTCTCTTTACTCGCAACTCGGTTCATTATGCAGCAAACAATGGGATTTCTTGAGAGTGGATGTGTTTCTCTGAAACATAGTCAGACTGGGTTTTCAAGGATCTCTATACGCCTGGTCTTCACATCATCAATTCTTTCTGTTTATTGATATCCTGTAAGAGAACTGCTTCTTGTTGGCTCTCGGGAATTGATACAGGACCTTGAGCATTCTCGGAGGAGAAGTGGAAGTGAAGAAGTGCTGCGGGCTAGTGGTCGACATCGACTTTCATGATGTGAGTTGGGGGGTCATTTTGAGCGTGTTTCGTGACTTTGACGTTTGTGGGGGTTTTGGCCTACCTCCAGTGGGATGTAGGCGAAGAGGTTAAAAGAATAAGATTGCTCTCCGATGTGACGTGTTTCATAGGTTTTGCAAATTGTTGCAAGTAGATTAGCTTGCAGTGGTTCGTTTTGCGGCTACTTTCAACAATCTGCTGCGAGAAAGATGATCGTAGTTGGAGTCGCGAACAATAGATTACTCCACTCACCTCGGCACGTAAGTTTTCAAGGTCTTACACCTGGGAGTTGAGCTATTGTTTACACACCCTTCAAAAATGCCGACCCCTCAACTAATTTTCTTTCGTTTGCTGTAATCCGCGTCGTAGAAGAACGTCACGAATAGGATTGGATGCAAACATAGAAGGGAGCGGCGGGAATAAAGAGGGATTTATGCGTGACGCGTCACGACGTCTTCTCAATGCCCTTATTGCCGACGGGGGCTGACGATGAAATGCGGATTAGCCTTCCTCCTTCTCCACCCTTCTTCTTTCTCCTCATATCAACGCGTAAGAGGGAGATTAAGCGATGTTCCGTCGCAGTGCACCGCTCGTCGACGTAATCGAAGGACGGGAGATCCCAGTTGGGCATAAGAAGATTGCGATGCGGGAAATGATAGGCATATTTGCAGCGTCTTTCTTTATCCTTTTGGGGTTGGGGTACGGTAGCTTTAGAAGATGTTTTGGGAGAAAGGGAGAAAAGACAGATTACGTACACTCTGTTCCATTTCTTATTTCTAATTTTTGGACGCAGTTTGTTCGTATAAAGCGTAAGAAATAATTATTTTTTCTTCACAAATAAGGGTTTTCGCAAGTTTAGTGGCATAGAAGTCCAA
>JAQIXL010003223.1:0-10854 GCA_034700245.1 Poikilolaimus oxycercus | reverse complement strand
ACCAACGGGCTGTGTCAGTGCCAGACTGGCTGGTCGAATTACTATGGTTATTGCCTCAGCACGACGTCTTCGAACACACAATGCACGGGCAACCAGGTGCAGTTGTGTTTCAAATAGTACAAAAAAAGCAATCTCAGGTCATTGTCAATGGTCAATGTCTTCAAATGGTTCTCAATGGTGTGAACTGCCAAGCGTCCCAGCAATGCCTGAGTGGAGGCTATTGTTCCAATGGAATTTGCCAGGGTGGCTTTTGCAGCAACACAAATCAAGTTGGTTTTATGTTTTAACTTCACTGCCCCTTCACTTGCGACTTCACAGGTCTACGTGAACAATCAATGCTGGAATTCTGCTCAACAAGGCGGATCTTGTCAATATACACAGCAGTGTCTCAATGGTGGAACGTGTTCCGGTGGAATCTGTCAGTCTTCTGGCAATAATAACAACTTCTGTCAGGGCAGTCAGGTTTTTTTTAAATTAGATTTTGAAAAAAAAATTTCTAGGTCCAAATCAATGGACAATGCTATAACACGGTTCAACTCGGAGGATACTGTCAGTATACCCAGCAATGTCCCTCGAATGCGCAGTGTTATAACGCGTATTGCCAGTGCAATTCTGGGTACACGAATGCGAATGGATACTGTAACTCGCAGGGAGGAACGGGAGGATGCCAATCTTATCAGGTTTGACTTACTTTCTGGCGTGAAGAAAATTTGAGCTTCAGATTAGCAGCAACGGCATGTGCTTGGACACGGTTTCCATTGGACAAAGCTGTCAGGTCCAGCAACAGTGCATTCGTTCGTTACTTCTTGCAAGGAAAAAGAAAGAATTTAGCCAACTCCTTCTGCACCTCGGGACTCTGTCAATGTGCGACGGGCTACCTGTACACGGGCGCGGCTTGCGTCTCTTCGTCCACGTCCTGCCCTCAGTCGACGGTCTCCGCCTCGGGCACCTGCATGCAGTTGGCCCAACTCGGTCAATTCTGCTCTACCAACGTGCAATGCATGGGCTTCGGCGTCTGTACCTCGTCCGTCTGCCAGTGTCCTTATGCCTACACCCAGATCAACGGAGTCTGCAGGCAGAACACCAATAACGTATGATTTCTCTAGCAATTTGTTGTACTCCCTAGACTCTTCAGAATGGGAATTGTCAGAGCAATCAAGTCTATGTGAATGGGCAATGCTTGAGCCAGGTCCAGTTGGGAGGCTACTGTCAGGTTGGCGGAAATGGAGGATTTTGAGCTTTTTCAGGTCACTCAACAATGCACAGGCAACGGTCAATGCCTCAACTCCGTTTGTCAATGCGCGCAGGGCTCGTATAATAACAACGGCGTCTGTTCAAGTAGGTCAATGTCTTGGGTTGAAAACTCGTTCAGCCTCGTCTTCGACCCAATGCTCGTCAACTGGCTGGACACCGGTCCTCCAGAATGGTCAACCCATCAACTGCATGCTCTCTTATTGTCCATCAAATGCGCAGTGCCAGTTCAGTTCGACGACTCAACAATACATTTGTTGTCAACAATCAACAACCAGTTTGTTTACTTTATTTGTTTATGTAAGCAATTTTTCAGCCAATCCAACCAATCCGGGAACTAGTCTGACTTGCTCCCAATCCGGTTATGTTGTGGCAACGCAGAATGGACAGCCAATCAATTGTCTCTATCAATATTGCCCGAGGTTGGATATTATAGGAGATTTTGAGAAAAAAAAACAAATTCAGCAATAACGTCTGCCAGTTCAACTCCCAAGCGCAGCAATACGTTTGCTGTGGTCCGAACAGCGGATGAGCGTCGAACTCGATTTTCTCTATGTTTTGTTCACTATTTACGAGTCTCGCATATACCCGGTGTCTTCTAAACCTTCTTCACGTTCCAGAGTGGCAATAAAGAGCATGGCATACGGTTCGATATTTGCGTGCATGCATTGATGCAAAAACCGGCGCACCACACGATGAGAATTTACGAATGAGAACACATGATATGAGAATCAGTGAATGGGAACTTACAAATAAGAACCAAAAAGGGGAAAGAACTGGAAACATGCAAACTTTCGAAATTAGATTGCTTCGAGCAGAGGCAAATTTCTTGCGGCGGCATTCTCAATCGTCGAGGCGTCCGGTGCGGTCTTCTTCGGAGGTTCGTCTCTTCTCTCTCCTCACAGCCAGCTCCACTTCAGATGCTCTACCGAATGTCCTGCAAGGCCTTCGCCGTCGTCTTCCTCTTTCTCTGGTGAGTGTTTCGTGCTTTCTCACAGCGTCCTTTATATCTAAGACGATGAAAGAGCGATCCTGACATCTGTCGATATTTCATTTTTAGCTTTTCTCGAACAGGTTCTAACCGATCGGGCTGAAACTGCACAGGCGTATACAGTTTTTTATTGCGGATTTTTTGATACCAAACATGCCCGGGCAAACTGACAAAAAGTTTAAGAAGTAAAAAAAGTCAAATTTTACTTTATTTTATTTTTTGTTCTTCAATTTTTTTAAAACGTTTTTGTAAGTGATCAAACTTTTTGAGCTAAAAATAGACGCAATCGTAGCGCATTTCACGGCGCTACTAACTGCACACTCATTGACAAACAAAACAGACTGTTAGAGTTATGCAGGCTCTAAGCAGAGCTTTAAGGAAAGAAGTCTTTAGGCACACAGAGCAAGTCGTTAGAAGGCTGAGCAAGTCGGTGAGGCTGTTAGCGGAGCTTGAAGGAAAGTCTTTAAGCAAACAGAGCAAGTCGTTAGAAGGCTGAGCAAGTGGGTTAGGCTGTTAGCAGAGCTTGAAAAGGGAAGCCTTAGGCAGACCAAGCGAGTCGTTAAGAAGCTGAGAAAGTCGGTGAGGCTGTTAGCGGAGCTTGAAGGAAAGAAGTCTTTTGGAAAACAGAGCAAGTCGTTAGAAGGCTGAGCAAGTCGGTGAGGCTGTTAGCAGAGATTGAAAAGGGAAGCCTTAGGCAGACCAAGCGAGTCGTTAAGAGGCTGAGAAAGTCGGTGAGGCTGTTAGCAGAGCTTAGCAAATCGCTTAGGCTTTAGGCAGGCCGGATGAAAGACTCTTAGTTACATAATTATGCGGTAAATTTTTTTATCTCTGCCACTGTTTGCCCTTGAACCTATAAAAACCTTTAGTACTTTTAGTAAATTTGGCTAGTTTGTTTGAAAGTGAACTATTGTAAGGATAGAGAAGCGATAGATAGGCTCGCTGTGTTTATCAACTCAAAAACGAAACTTGTCATGAAGCAATGTATAATTCTGCAGGCTAAATGCAGTCTCCGTTCGCGCCCATTGCGAAAAGCCACCGTCAGACTCTCAAATCGCCATTTTCGAGTAGTCTTTCCGTCTCAACAGCAATTAAGTCTCATTGTCAGCAACGAAAACTGCGATGGGAAGCCGGTTTTCGCTACACTCAAGGCATGGGACTTCTTCAATGTGACGCCTACTGGCAAGGTGCCGTTTCAAATATTGAATGAAAAGGAGGCTAATTTGATTATAGCCACTAAAGGTGACAGTTGCAAAAGAGCATGTGTGCTGGCTGAGGAGCAGCAGCAAGAAGTATGCCGTGTTCTACCCGTATGGCGATGTGCGACGCATCGACAGGAGCATCTTGTTCGTACAGATTTCCTTTAGTCAGCTCTTCAATATTTTTTTTGCAAACTTTGGTGCGTTCTTTACCACATCCTGTAAAGCTAATTCGATTTTTCAATAATACGCTATCAAAGACTCCGCTAAACCTTAGAAATCATCGTTAAGCATTCTGCTCGGAAGTAAAAACATTTTCTTCATTTTCGCATTCATTATCTAACCATGTGGTCTACCGAATGGTATTTTAAATGTCCAAAAGGGTTGAAACATTCGCTGTAACAATAAGGATTGAAAATGGAGACAGAAAGCAATAGGAAGCTCTCACACTGCCCCCCCCCCCCTCTGAAGATATGTAAGTCGTGAACCACAAGGAGTGATCCTTAGTTAGTCTCAGTATACTACAATAGTTGAGTCTTCTTTAAGGAACGGCGAGGTAAAGGTGCTCTGTAGTATCTTCTCGGAGCGAAAAGATATCGGCACCAAGGACTGTTTTAATAGCCTCAACAAGTGGCACGATCCTCCGAAAGAGGAAAATTTAGCCTTCATCTACCGGTACACCAATTATTTTCCAACAAAATATTTCTTGCGATTCAGCCGCATTCGAACAACAGTGAATAAACTTGACGTCAATCACCCGAAGATGATCGGAGAAGGAAAAGGCTATGTAATGTGCAACTTAGACAATGCTCTAAACATGCTGTTTAAAGGTGCTCATGGGTTTCGTGAGGTCTGGCTACGGATGCGTCCTTCAATATGGAGACACGAAAACCCTGATCGCTGATGGAACTTGCTTTGCCGGTCTTCAGGACACGTTTGCGCTCTTCAAGTTTCACCTTTGAGAAAATGTTTTGTTAAGAAGCTATAATGCGTCACTCGTACTTTGGATCAAGTGCGACGTGAAAGATGCCATCACTTGGGAGACCTCGGCCATGGAGCCCGATGCGGCCCGGATTTCATTCCAGTTTCTTCTAATTCTTTATAACTTACTGATGTTTTAGAAATACCAGCGGAAAGAACCTTCGCCCGTTTTACGACGACTCTCCTGACCCTTTGAGTGATGTTGACGTAAGAAATTTGCTTGCTTGCAATCTGTATTTTAAAAATTGTTAATTAATATTTTTATTGCTTTCAGCCAAAGGCTACGGTAACAGTTGAAGTCTTAAATGGCCACGTTTGCTGGATTGAAAGTGACCACTTCGCCTTCTTCCACCCACCCGGCAAGCGAGACTACCAACCTGGCGATCGAGGCATCGAGAAAGCTTTCATGTTCGCTTCTCTTCTAGCTCTTGACAAGACTTCAGATGGAACAAAGATGTGATGGTGAAGTGCTCGGCCTTCGAAGGAAATCTTGCTGGTGCGGAGTGCTGGAGCACCGGAAGAATCACGGAGATTGGCATTGTTGGCAGCTATTCCCTGTGAGCTATTATTTGCACAAAAAGATCTCGTCTTAGAAAAGACGACAAAGGAAAGATTACGCAGTATAAACTCGCCGACACCTTCAAGCCTTCGCTGCTTTCTGCGAGTGACGGTGCTTCCGGGGTACGGTGTACTTGCGAAAATAGTGTAAAAACAAATCTCAGACCCTCGAGTTGCTCTACGTGAAACCCGATTACGGCTGCGTTGTGCAGAACACGAAGACCCGTGTGAAGACCTTGATCGAGGGCGGACAATGTGTGGCGAAGCTGGATGGCCGGTATATTGTAGTCTTCAAAAAAGGGAAAAAAATTATTTTTCAGTTCCAGCGAGCTCATGGTGAAGTGCAGGTTGAAGAAGGATGTCTCGTGGGAGACGGACGCCAACCAAACGGATCGAATAACCATCAAGTACGCTTTTTATTTTCTTTAAAATATCCTTACATATAATATTCTTTAATAATAAACGCATTCAGAAATAACAACCAGACGCTATATGTCGGTGAAGCGGCTCAGAATCAACCAGTGCCACTTGGCTCTGATGTGAGAGTTTTATTTTTTGGAAAATTTCAAATATTTCTTCAGCCTAAAGCCACTGAAGTGGCCATTGTGTTGAATGGAAGTCTGTGCTGGATCACAAGCGGCAACAAGAGCGTCTTCTTCCCGCCCGGCGAGCATCGCATTGACAAGACGAGAAGGAATAAGGATGTGATGGTGAAGTGCTCGGCCTTCGATGGAAATCTTGATGGTGCGGAGTGCTGGCGTTCCGGGGGATTCAAGGAGATTGGCAATGTTGGCAGCTATTCCCTGTGAGCTGTATCGTGAGCGATTAAACTCGATTTCAGAAAGGATGACAAGGACACGATTACGCAGTACAAACTCGCCGACATCGTCAAGCCTTTGTTGCTTTCTGCGAGTGACGCTGTTTCCGGAGTACTTTACACTTCAAAAAAGACGAAATACTGATATTTAAAGACGGTCGAGTTTCTCTACGTGAAGCCCGACTACGGCTGCATTGTGCAGAACACGAAGACCAATGTGAAGACCTTGGTTGAGGGCGGCCAATGCGTGGCAAAACTGGATGGCCGGTATATGCCAGTTTTCAAAAAAAAATGGAAAGAAATATTTTTCAGTCCCAGCGAGCTGCAGGTGAAGTGTAGGTTGAAGAAGGATACCTCGTGGGAGACGGACGCCAACCAAACGGATCGAATCACTATCAAGTACGATCTTTATTTTTTTTAAATTCTCCTTACATGTACATGTAATGCAAGACCTTAGGTACATATAAAAACATGTCTTACATGTAATGTAAGACCTTAGGTACATATAAAAAATAATACAATAATAAACATATTCAGAACTGACAAACAGACGTTATATATCGGCGAAGCGGCTCAGAATCAACCAGTGCCACTTGGTTCCGATGTGAGAATTTTCTGAAAACTTTCAAAGATTTATTCAGCCTAAAGCCACTGAAACTGCCAGTGTGTCGAATGGAAGTCTGTGCTGGATCACAAGCGGCAACAAGAGCGTCTTCTTCCCGCCCGGCGAGCATCGCATCGACAAGACCATCTTGTAAGAAAGACAAATCGTGTTTTGATGAAAAGAGACTTTAGAAGCGACACGGTGAACGTTACGTGCTCGGAGTACGCCTTCCCTCTGGCCGGCGACGTCTGTCTCAAGCAAGGAAATTCTTCTTCAAACACGGCAATTGCAACTGTTATCGCGTGAGTTGATCTGCCTTTTTCGCAAAAAATACTGTAGCGATGATAAGAATCGTGCGCAAGTGAAGCTCGAAACCACCGGAGTTAGCAAATCGCTTGGAACGGGCAAAGGCGTAAGATTGTTTTTTATTTATTACCACCTAAAATAGTTTGGCGTGGTCTACGTGAAGCCGGGCTACTCCTGCATTGTGCTGGATGCAACAACTGGCATGAAGACCCTGATTAGCGATGGAAATTGTGCGGCCAAATTCGGAGACAAGTTAGTTTTTTTTAAATAAAAATTATTTGCAGTAAAAGCAAAATTTTCATCAAATGCTATGACAAGGGCAAGACTCCGTGGGAGACGGACCCCACTTTCACTGATCGAATCTCCATTTATGCGTACTCTTTGTCTTTTGTTTTTTCCTATAAAACTTTTAGAGACGAAAAAATGAACAGCCCAATTTTCATCGGTGAAAATTCGGCTGAAGTGCGGCTGAGTGAGAATTCCACTCTTAGCGAGACGGTTGTGGTGGCGAACGGAAGTGCTTGCTGGATGAAATGTGATAAGCGAAGCGTCTTCTTCCCGCCCGGCACGCATCGTATCGACAAGACCGTCTTGTGAGTTCGCTACCGTTTCGTTGAAATTAGTTCACATGTTGATGCGTGGCAATGTTGCCATAAAATGTTCTTATGCACCAGAATCACTAGTCGGTGACGCGTGTTTTCTTGGAGAGAAGTTCAAGTTCAAAAACGACAGCATTTTTCGCGCTAAACTGTAAGTTCAATAACAAAGCATTGTTTGTTAAAGAAATGTCCCCGAAAACGGAACAGAGAGATTCTTCGAAACAAGCGAAATCGGTTTGAACGTCTCATTTGGAAAGCAACAAAGCGTTCGTTATTGGCTTGCCAGATTCGAAGCTTTTTCAGTCGATCAATTTTTATGTGAAGCCCGGCTACGCCTGTGTGGTGCAAAATACTGATGGCAACATGAAGACTTTAAACGCTGACGGAAACTGTGTCGTACTCTTCGGCGACGGGTTTGCCTACGAGAAAAAATAGACAATTTTTGTTCAGCGGAAGCAAATACTTCGTGAAATGCAACGTTAAAGAGAAGATCTCGTGGGAGACGGACGCCACAAAACCGGACATCTTGGTTCAATTCTTCAGGTGACTCATGTTTTGTCAAGTATTTAATTTAATTTTAGGGACGGAAAGGAAAGCGACACAGTTGTTGTGGGTGGTTCGAAGAACGTGCAGCTAAGCAACGATGTGGGCCCAACTGTTTTTTTTAGAAAAGGCAACTTTTAGCCGAAAGTAAACGAAACGATTGTGATCGCGAACGGAACAGCTTGTTGGATCGAAGCTGGCGGCTGGCTGGAGTACGTCTTCGGGCCTGGCGAGCAACGGCTGGGCACTATCCTGTCAGTCTTCCCTTCAATTTAAAACTATCTACTTGACGATGCTTATTTCAGATCAGGCTTGGTAGAAGTCCGATGTTTGGACCAGAGTCCGGAGTCTTGTTCTGACCTGGAGACGCACTTGCAAGGCATTGTCCGCGGTGTAAAGTAAGAAAGGGAAATCTTTTAGTTCAAATTAATAACAGGATGTCGAACAACATCACGGACCACTTTGAGACGAATGAAACCGGCGGCAGTCTATCTCTCGGAAAACACCAAAGTGTGCGTATTCTCTCAAAATTTGAAGGCTTTTAACATTTCAGCTTGTCTCCCTCTACGTGAAGCCGGACTACGCCTGTGTTGTTCAGGACGTGAACTCCAACGTCAAGACCCTGGTCGGCGGTGGAAAATGTATCGAGAAATTGGGCAACAGGTTTTTGTCTTTTCTAGAAATTGAAGGATTTTCAGCGAAAGCAACATCTTCGTCAAGTGTAACGCGAAGCAGAAGATCTCGTGGGAGACGGACGCCACGAAGCCCGATCCCTCGCCTACAACTACAGAGAAGACCTCCACGTGCGTTTGTTTTATGGTTGCTTCAATGAATGTCCACAAAAATGTTGATCTATCATTCAATACAAGCTTGAAGAGAGAACATTCTCTGCTCCATTTCAAGTTTGGGAAAAAATATTATCCGCATTCAGTGCAATTACGACAACCACAACGAAGAAAGCCGAAGTCGTCGTGACAACAGGACCTAATCCCGCAACGACTATCAAACGGTTTTCAAAGATTTTTAAAAAATTAGCTTTTCTAGGACAACAAAGTCGCCTAGAAAGAAGACAGGAAATGAAGAGGACTCCACTTTCTACATGTTCAGCAAGCATCCGCGCATGCAAACGGCCGACCCTGAGGAAGAAGAGACAACCGATGGAAGCACCACCTTCGCCATCAACTGGTTGGTCTTACTTTAGAGAGAAGAAACTGTTCAAGGGTCTTCCTCCTCTTCTCCACCATCGTCCTTCTCGTCGACCTATAAAAGAAGTCGCCTCTGCCATAAACTTGCCTTCTCAATCCAAAGCATAAACTGTATCAAGATAGAATTTCGCTTTTGAACATCGACAAAGGGTTTCGATGAGGGTGAGATGTGAACTCGCGTCTTCGTGAGACCGAAGCCATAAAAACCAGCGTGATGAAGCAATGATTGTTCTACAGGAGAGGCTCTCAATTGTTTCGCCAATATCACAAAGATATGCTCTTTACTGAGAACCTCCTGGACAGGCTAGAGAAGCAGGAGCCAATAGAGGAGATAGAGCGAAGGGTCCGGTGGGACAGCCAGGCCCATTTGGCGTGAAATGAGTCTGTCTACTGCGTGAAAAAATTGCTCTTCAGAAACTTTTCTAACGATTTGTGTTTCTCAAACACTCTCATAACAAACAAAAGATTTATGCTCTGGATTGAGAAGACACTTTATAGCAGAAGCGACTTCTTTCAGAGGTCGACGAGAAGGACGATGGTGGAGAAGAGAAGGAAGACCCTTGAAAAGTTTCTTCTCTCAAAAGTAAGACCAACCAGTTGATGGCGAAGGTGGTGCTTCCATCGACTTCCACTTCTTCTTCCTCAGGCTCGGCTGTTTTGATCAGCGGCGGACGCTTGCTGAACTTGTAGAGAGTGGCGTCCTCTTCCTTCTCAGCCTCCTTTTTAGGCGGCTTTGTTGTCCTGGAAAAGCTAATTTTTTGAAAATCTTTGAAAACCGTTTGATAGTGGCGGCGTCGTCGGGTCTCTTCGTTGTTGTAGTAATAACTGCACTGAAAAAGAACAGTATTCTTCTTCGAGTCGAATGAGTCAGACAATTGCTGTGGACCATCAAGACAACGTTTTTTGGACACTTCTCGCAGGGTCAAATAAAAACGCACGCTGTGGTCTTCTCTGTTGTTGTGGGCGATGGGTCGAGCTTCGTGGCGTCCGTCTCCCAGGAAATCTTCTGCTTCGCGTTACACTTGACGAAGATGTCACTTTCGCTGGAAAGTATTAAATAATCGAAAATAAAAAAACCTGTAGCCATATTGGTCGATGCATTTTTCACCGCCGACCAGGGTCTTGACGTTGGAGTTCACGTCCTGAACAACACAGACGTAGTCCGGCTTTACGTAAAGGGAGACAAGCTGTATTGTTAGAGAGAGAAAATATCTTGAGAGAACGCGCACCCATTGGTGTTTTCCAAGAGAAAGACTGCCGCCGATTTCATTTGACTCAAAGTGGTCCGAGGTGTTGTTCGACATTCTGTTACATTGTAGATAAATTTGAAATTAAAAAAACTTCTTTCTTACTTTACAAGGCCGACGATGCCCTTCAAGTGCTTCTTCATTTCAGAGCAAGCCTTCGCGGAGTCGCCCTGGTCGTCATAGTCATGACACTGAACCTCGACTAAGCCGCCACTGAAATTCAAAATTAGTGGAAAATATTAGAAAAACTGACAAAAGACTGTCAATTTGATTCTTCCCAGGTGGGAAGAAGAGCTCGTAGCTGCCGCTTCTGATCCAACAAGCAGTTTCATTTGCGACCACAACCGCTTCGATTGATTTCGGCTCAAAGTTCTTTATTTTTAAAAAAATCGAGCTCACATCGCTGCTTAGCTGGACTTCAACATCCCCCACAAAAACTTTGGCGCTTTCCTTGCCGTCCCTGAAAAGAAATTATTGGCAAAAAATGAGTCACTTGAAGAATTGAACCAAGATGTCCGGTTTTGTGGCGTCCGTCTCCCACGAAATTTTCTTTTTA
>JAQIXL010003222.1:0-10858 GCA_034700245.1 Poikilolaimus oxycercus | reverse complement strand
GTTTTTTGGGTGTCTAGGGTGGTTGGCAACCACCCTAAAAGGGTCCGCAACCACCCCTGGCTACCCCCCTCAATCTTATCGTTTCTTTGAGCTTAATAGCTCAAAAGAAAGCCCGTTTCGAGTACTCTCAGACGAAAGGGTCGCGGGGGGGTCGCCGAAGCGATCCAACAGGGTAAACCAGCCTCGCAAAGTTGAACATTTTGCTTGTTTTTCGCTACTTTTGATCTACACGATTCGACCTGCAGCCTCGCAGCTACCCTAAACCACCCCCGGCCACCCCCGCCGATCTTCCCCTTTCCCCTGACATCTATACATCATTCGAAAGCTTATGAACCCAAGATTCCAGCGAAAGGGTCGCCGGGGGTCGGTGAGGCGATCCTTGGGCGTAAACCGGCCTCCTTTGAAATCCTTTGTCGTTTCGCAACCACCCTACAAGGTCCCACAACCACCCTCGGCTACCCCTATCGATTTCGTTGTTTTTCTGACCTAAATAGCTCATTAGAAAGCCCGTTCTGAGTTCTCTCTGGCGAAAGGGTCGGGGCGGGGTCGACAAAGCAATCCAATAAGGCTAACCGGCCTCTCGAAGTTGGGAAGTTCGAATTTTTGATCCTGAATTTTGATCCACTCGCAGATCGTAGATCAAAGTATCAATTAGCGACGACGAGTTTTCATCTTCACTGTGTTCTTCTACGGTCAGTACCGTCTCAATTCGCCTTCAAGACATGCAAGTCACTCAAATACGAAAGACTTCCCTTTTCTCAATGGGCTGCCCCATAGTTCTTCGCTTACCAGTTTATCCTTTTTCATGTAAAAAGAAGCGAACAAGACGCTTCTTCCATTACCATTCCCGTTTACAAGTCTAAAAACCCTAGTAGAAACGACCCTTTCGCCCCACAGAGGAACCGGTCAGTAGTGACAGGCTGCCAAAACATCTAGTAGAAACGACCCTTTCGTTTTCTTGGCCCCGCAGGGCAACCTTTAGTAAAACCGACCCTTTCGCCTTTTTGGGGTCAACCACCCCCCGTTTAACCACTGCTTGGATGGTGTTTTGCGCACTCCGCGAGTGAACTTCTATCACATTTTATTAGCGAAGTTGAGGATAATTATTTGGTTGATACCGAGAACTTCTTGTCTCATCAAGATTACTCCGCTTCTAGCATGAAGCTGGTCGTCCTCTATTGGTCCAATTCGTGTTTAATGCAGCAACTCTTTCACGAGATTCTCAACAAGATGACAAAGGATGATTTAAAGGCGCTCGATTCCAGTGAAACTCGCAACTTTAATCCCGATTCTATGGAAGATCTGGCAAGACGTCTCATTGCTTTGCTGTGAAGTCGTTTTGTTCCTCGCATAATGTGTCCTACTGGCTGAGTAGCATTTTGTTTCGATGGCGTCCCTTTTAGTAAAGTTTTTCACATGTTTTACTCGTAATCATGAAAAGATGAGGCTGTAATGCCCTGACCGATGAGTCTGTTTGCACGAGCCGCCTTACGGCGCAGAGTCCACTTACAAAGTGTTATTTTCGTGGTCTTTAAAAAGTCTCCCTCTCTCAATCTTTTCGTAGTTCTCTGCTCACTTCAACATCGATTCTTTCAGTGATGACCGACGTATCCACCGACTTCCCCTATCGTCCTTATTTTGTCGATGCTTCGAAAGCTTAAAAACGTCGAAGCGACTGCCGGCTTATCGTGAAGGGAGAAGAGACGACTCCCCTCTATGCCAACAAGGCCGTCCTTTCCCTCGACTCCAACTTCCTCCACTCCAAACTCAATGATGGAGAACAGCAAGTCGACAAAATCTTGCTGGACAACACGACGGTGAAGGATCTCCTCGAGTATCTCTACTGCATCTATCCTCCTGGTCGACCCTTTGAATTCAGCCGAATCGGCTCGCTTCTTCAGCTCGCTAACCGATTTGAGAACGAGCTTCTTCAGACTTCAATCCAGAAATTTCTTCTCTGTTACAAACTTGAGAAGACGGAAGAAAAGCTGGACGTTCTCAAATGGGCGAACGAATTCAACATGCCCGTCCTCTTCCGTCAAGCCCTCGAAGGAATGGACCAGATGGAGGTGAAGACGCTCGTCCCTCTGAAGACCGGCCCTCTCAAGCCCGAGAACATGCAGGTGCTCGTCGAGAAACTCGTCACTTTCATTAAGTAAATTGTTGCGGATAAAGATTTTTTCTGTTCGCTTTCTATTGATTTGTTCGGGTGTGCAAGCAGCCACTATAAATATTTCGTAATTTACAAAAACCAAAGTGGAACGAAAGCCTTGCGCCATCCTTATAATTCGAGAAAGTCTTCCCAGACTCCATCTTTCTGGCTGTTTTAAAGTTTCTTCTCTCGCGGCGGATTCTCCTTTCTTTAACTCACTCTTCTTCGGCTCGTTTCTCGAAAGTCAACAGAATTCCGTTGAAATTTGCAACGCGACAGTTGATGACGTCTTGGAGTATTTATACTGCGTTTACCCCCCATTTCGGCCTTTTCAATTCGACCGAATAGGAGTGATTTTATGCCTTGCTGATCGCTTTGGAAACAATATTCTTCTCGAGGATGCTGAGCGTTTCCTAGTCGGCATGCATTCTGAGATCTCTCTTGGACAGAAACTGCAGCTTGTTGAGTGGGCCATGGCTTATCGCATGCCAGCCGTGTTCGAAAAGAACATGACGAGTCTTACCGAAAGCGATTTGAACGAAAAGGATTTGAAACGTTGCACCAGTCTTTTTGTTGCATTGATTCCGAAGACAGTCGAAGAAGTTCGTGGATTTCTTCGATGGGCAACTCAAAAGTCATCGCACAGACTTCTCGCCCATATCCTCCATCTCGAAGTGCATGTACCGGAATGTCACCATTTTCTGAAGACGGAGGAACTCATTCAGTCACGAGAAGGCAAGTGGAAGATCTTGCAATGGGCAGAGAAGCAGAAGTTTCTTGACGTCTTCCAGCGAGTGATTGACTCAATGAATGCTGAAGAGCTGAAGAGGGTAAATGTGGTGGCATTGTCGAACTTCAAGCCTGAATTCAATGCAAGCTTCGTTCAGCGCCTCTTTTCGCTCGTGTAGCACGATTTCTTTCGTGCTTCTTTCAATGTCGGTACCTTTGTCTGCTGTGAACAGTGGCCAAATTCGTAAGAAGGCTTGCAATAGTCATTGAGATTGTTTCAGAATATTTTCGTGGATCATTGCTCACTCTATGAAACGTTTTTGTGCACGCGGAAATAATTTCAAATAATTAATGAAATAAAATTCTTTACGTGGTTAAAGGCGCAACAGGTTCGAAGTCTTGAAAGGCAAACGGTTTATAGTCGGGGCACAGCCAAATCAACAAAGGTTAGCAGTGATTTCGACGAGGTCGGTGGACCACGTAAGCTCCTCAGTGTTAAGTAAACTCAAGAGGGAGAGTGTAAATCATGTCTGTGCGAGTTTATTGTAGCTTATAGTGCTTTGAGTCGTAGTCTCGAATTACATCAGGCTAGACGCGCATGGAAAAAATGTTTCACATAAACGAAGCACTTGTTTCTATTCAGAGCGCTGCCCCGTTCGTCTTCAATTTATTGCTTTGTACCAGATACTGAGCTTGAGCTTTTCCTTGTCCTTGCAAGCAGAGCGAAATCATTTTAAACGGATATCTCTCAGGTGCTAACGACGATCTGTCATGTTCAAGTCTTACTTTTGCTTACTTGTCTGCATCTTCATGAGCCAAGTGTCGGCTCTATCCGACAAAATGCGCATGCTCCATGAGCTTCAAAATATTCGTGCGAAACTAAACGCAGTGGATCGTTTCTACGCAAAGGTGAGCACTGGAAAAAGTGGGATTTTGCACCGCCGATTGCCACGTAAAACCTTTTTACGCATTCAATTTGTTGAAATTACAGAATCACAGGAGAAAACTGGAACGAGAATTGGAACTCAACCGGACCGTGCATGGCGCTGCAGTTTCAAACGGGTATGCAAGACTCCGGGCAGCTAATTTTTCAGACGTCTCAATTACGAGCAAGGGATGGCACGCGCTCTGGTCAGCCATCCCCTCAGGCTCTGAATCATCAGTGATCGCTACTCAGTTTATGTCGCCCGATTGGCCTAACAAATATTCGGAGAATCTCGACCGCCTGTACTATTTCGTCGCTGGAACCAATCTAAAGGTTGGGAACAAATTCGAACTGTTTACAGCAAAGCTGCAAGCATTTTAACACCAATAAATCATCCTTTGCAGATTAGATTGGTCTTCGAGAGCTTTTCCTTAGAGAATAGTTATGACTGGTTGGCCGTCTTCGATGGACCCACTACGAGCTCTCCACTAATTGCGAAGTAAGCGCAATCTCCGTTTAGCAAATGTTCGCAAATCTTTATGTATGTATTGTAGCTTTACTGGCACGCCCTACTATCGACCACAGGTGGAAAGCTCCGGCAATACGTTGACGCTACTCTTCCACACGGGTACAGTGAAGTCGGAAGCACTAATAAGCATAAATTATAGATCACAGCGTGAATTCGCTAGGCTTCCAAGGACGCCTTTCCCATTTTTGATACTCTTTCAGCAATAAACACTCGTCTGAACGCAATAAAATCGTTCCTCTTACATTTTGTATTATGCCACTGGCTAATAAATAATTCACTTTGAGGGATTTTCGTTTTTGAAAAGGAACGTGACTGCCTATTTGTAAGAGATTGTAAGAGACAAAGTCCATACTCGAGAATTTGTTGGTGTGGTGACTGTTAAGTGCCGCTTTCTCAACATTTTCGTGGTTCTCTGCTCACTGCAATTTTGATTGTTTGGGTAATGACAAGCACACTATCCGAAAACGACAAAGAGATTCTTTACACCACACGGCCAACCTCTCGGTTGGCTACAGTTCTCATTCCAACAAACAGACGTTTTACAAAACATAACTGTTGCGAAATCTATTTGTGCACGCGTGCCTGGTTGGCGGTGCCGCCTCCTTTTATTCCTTCGATTAGTGTTAGTCGGTCATGGCTCTCCCTAGTTGGCAGTCGATATAACTTATAACGAGGATTCATCTGGAAAGAAGACTAATCCCAAAATTCCTCCTACGGAATTGAAGCTTCAAGGGTTCAGGGTGCAATTGGACTCGCGTGCTTCGCCAGCGACGGATGATACACCATTTGGAATTTATATTCCTGTGATTTTTGATGACTCTGAATGTCTTGCGAAGGGCTGGAAACTTCGGATCGAACAAACCAACGCCGTCCATAAACTTTGCAACTCGGATCTTCTTCGCCAACTGAAAACCTTTATTTGCACTCTTCACAATTCAAAGAGAGAGAAGAAGTTCTTTAAATTAAGCGACGTCAGTTTCTACTCAGTCACTCTGAAATTCACTCTCTGCAATTTTCATCCCTACGCGTCACATCTCATCAATGTTGAGGAGGCTCACAAAAGAAGAAGCGATTGCCAGATTATCCTTCGACCACCGCAAGGAAAAATGCTGCAGAAGCCGGTCTTTGTCAACAAGGGAGTTCTTTCGGTTGATTCTCCCTTCTTCTACAGCTTATTTAATGGAGATTTTGTTGAAAAGAATAAGGACGTTGTCGAACTGAAGAACTTGACGACGGATGATTTTCTCGAATATCTCTACTGCATTTATCCTCCATTTCGTCCACTGTCTTTCGAACGACACAGTTCTACGGCTTGCGGATAGATTCAATAACGAGATCTTGCTTGAGGAATGCAAACAATTTCTCTGTCATTACAAGTTCACCAAGCTGGAAGAAAAACTACAAACTCTTCGTTGGGCTAACGATTACCTAATGGCGGAGCTGTTTCGACAAAGAGTGGAAGAGCTTGCATTGGAAGAGCTGACGGAGGATCAAAAGAAACTCTGTGAATCCTCTTTTGGGCAGCTAAAGCTGAAAACGATTCTGGATGTTGAACTCGTTCTCAGCTGGTGCTTCGCGCAGTCATCCAGCAGCCTTCTGACAAACATACTGAATGGCCTCGAAGAAGTCCACCACAGCGGTGTGCAGAACTTTTTGTTGAGTCAGAATTACGGCCTGACCAGCATCAAAGTAATCGTCCTCTACTGGGCGAATTTACGAGGTCAGCGCAGGTTGTTCCAGCAACTCCTAGAAACAATGACAAATGACGAACTCAAAGCGATGAATGCGTCTGAAATCCGCAAGTTTGATCACGAAAATATGCCTTGACCATGCTCTCCATTTCTATGTTGTAATGCAGTTCGCTTACCTGCCTTTCCGTTACTCTGCTTTTACGCTTCACTGAATAAAAAGTCTGCTCTGATTCGAGCTACGACTAATTTGGGGAGATTATGACCGATGACCGAATAGGCCTTGCTTGTGGAAAAATATGACGATCCACATGCACAGCCAGTCATTTCTGGGCGTTGAAGCGTAGTGTGGCGTTCAAAGAACAACGAAAATCGATTGCGCAAGGTCCCCTTATCACTGAGACAGAGGTTTGTGTCTCTGTCCGTGCCTGCTGGCAAGTTTACAAGGGTTTCAATTCTTGCAGATGTTTCCACTTTGATGTTGGCTTGCAGATGTGCGACGAGAAACTGCAGTTGTCGACGTTGTCCAGTCGCTCACTAACCGTGAGTGTGCCATTCACACATTCCGAGGATTCAAATGTTGCGCCACGAATTCCCGTGACGGTTTTTTCATTGTGTGGAATTGAATTCGAAATTACCGTCGGAAAAGATAAAAAAAATTTCTGGTATAGTAGTCTTCAGACTAGAAAGGACTATACTAAATATCTGGCATCTGGCTGGTCAATCAGAGTGAACGTGGAGTGTTGGACGAATAACGAAGGCACTTATCCCGACATTGAAAAAACGTTTCACGGATACTATTATGAAGCGCTGTATTACACTGGCGCCAGAACCAGTCATACGTACAAAATCACAATTGATTGCTGTGACTTCTATCCGTATCGTCATTATTTCGTCCAGCAAGACACCACTACAAAGCGACGCACGGACTGTGAACTCTTGGTGAATGGTCAGCGGCTTTTTGCTCACAAAGGCATCCTCGCGGCAGATGCTTCGTTCTTTAACACTCTCTTCTTTGGATCATTTCTCGAAAGTCAACAGAATTCGGTTGAAATTCACAACGCCACAGTGGACGAAGTCTTGGAATATCTCTACCGTGTTTATCCACCATTTCGACCTTTTCACTTCAAGAGAATGGGAACAATTCTGAGACTTGCGGATCGCTTCGGGAATGATATTCTCTTGGAAGAAGCACAGCGATTCCTCTTCGAACTGAATTTGGAGACTGTTCAGATGGAGTTACAACTCTTAGAATGGAGCATGATGTATCGCATGTCACCCTTATTCGAACAGGTTATGACCACCATTTCCAACAATTCGTGCGAAGACAAGATTAAAAAATGTGAAGAGAAATTCGTTGAATTAACCCCGAAGACGGAGAAGGAGGTGGTTGGATTTCTTCGCTGGGCAACGAAGAAATCATCACATAAAGTTCTTAGCCACATTCTTGATATTGGGGTGCACATAGATGAATGCCATCGTTTTCTGCTTGCTGCAGAGATTATCAAATCTCCCGAAGGCAAGTGGAAGATCTTGCAGTGGGCTGAGAAAGAAAAATTTCTCGATTTGTTTCAACGAGTGGTTGACACGATGAATGTCGAAGAGCTAAAGACTGCGGACATAGAGGTCTTGTCAGCCTTCGAGCCCGCATACAATGCCAGTTTTGTACGAAGAATGTTTACTCTTTTGTAACTAACGAGATTTCAATTGATGTTACTCTTCTACAATAAAAACATTTCTTTGGCTTTGCCTAGCATTTAACCGGACACTTCTTTGTAACTACGCTGTAAATAAATAATAAATTTCGTTCTTAACAAATACATTGCTTGTGGAAAGCCATGGCGGAAAAGCCTTGCTTCATTTGTAAGGTTCAAAGTCCGATGTCTTTACGTGGTCGTAAAGGCACGATTTCTCAATATTTTCGTGGTTCTCTGCTCACTTCAACTTGATTCTTTCAGTGATGGCTGAGGCATCCACCGACTTCCCCTATCGTCCTTATTTTGTCGATGCTTCGAAGGCTGAGAAACGTCGAAGCGACTGCCGGCTTATCGTGAAGGGAGAAGAGACGACGCCCCTCTACGCCAACAAAGCCGTCCTCTCCCTCGACTCCAACTTCTTCCACACCAAGTTCAACAATGGAGAACAACAAGTGGACGAAGTTCAACTTGACAACACGACGGTGAAGGATCTCCTCGAGTATCTCTATTGCGTCTATCCTCCTGGTCGACCCTTCGAGTTCCAAAGGATCGGCTCTCTTCTTCAACTCGCTAATCGATTTGAGAACGGACTCCTTCAGACTTCAATCCAGAAATTTCTTCTCTGTTACAAGCTCGAGAAGACGGAAGAGAAGTTGGATGTCTTGAAATGGGCGAACGAATTCAGCATTCCCGTCCTCTTCCGTCAAACCCTCGAAGGAATGAGTCAAGTGGAATTGAAGACGGTGCCGGGGAAGATCAATCGTCTCAGTCAGGAGAACATGCAAGTTGTCCTCGAGAAGCTTGTTACCTTGATCTGATTTTCACCAATGAACACGCAGAATAAAGTTTTTGTCGTTTTTTTGCTCTGAAAGGAAATCATGGAGAACCACGTAGCGTCTGGTCTAGTGCTGATCGATTGAGAATCGATGCTTGCGACGAAGTGAAGGTGCCTCCAGTCTTATCAGGAAGCAGTCAACTCCTTCTTCAGCATGAGTCATACTCGCGTTGAAATCCGTCTACTTTCATTGTTTTTTTTTTTCATTCTCTATTTTTAAAAGTGGAACTTGGTCTTGCTCTACTTGACAATTTTATTTCAGAATGGGCCTTTTGGATTCGCAATCGTTGACGGAGCGTCAGATCGCAGTAACGGTGCCAATCACTCTTGAAAGTCAACCGGGTGACAAAGTCGTCCCGCGCATCTCCAAGACCGAATTTGAGGTCGGCGGTCTACGGTTCGAAATTATTCTGAAGGAGAAAGCACGAAGATCCGATCCCTTCAAGGTCTTAGAGAACAAAACTTGGACGACAACTCTTTACTTGGCTGAAGACTGTGCCAGGAGTGGAATGCGTCACTGGTCTGTTTCTGTTCAGAGCAACTCATCTTCAAGGGGAACTTGGAAGGAGTTACTGGTGTCTATGAAGCAGACATATCCCTTGGAAACTATTGACATGAATAAGGACGAGATGCACACATACAAATTTGTTGTGCCATTTCAAGATGCTCGACCAAATAGAGAGCACTTCACTCAAAAGGAGTTAGCCGCTAAGCGGCGCTATGACTGCGAGCTGCTTGTCGATGGCCAGCGGATTTTAGCCCACAAGGGCGTTCTCGCCTCCGATTCAACATTTTTCCACTCTCTCTTCCTTGGATCCTTTCGTGAAGGTCAAGAAAATATCGCAGAAATTGGAAAGGCTACAGTAGACGATGTCTTGGAATATTTGTACTGTGTCTATCCACCATTTCGGCCCTTTGACTTCAAGCGAATTGAACCAATTCTTCGCCTTTCGGATCGCTTTGGAAATGATATTCTTCTGGAAGAAGCTGAGAAATTCCTATTGGAAAGGAGACCGACTTTTCTCTGTGACAATTTGAGGCTCATTGAATGGGCAATGCTCTATCGTATGCCAATGTTATTTGAACAAACAATCCAGTTTCTCACGAGCAAATCTCTCGATGATAGTGAAATCGAGAAATGCGCCGTGAAACTGCTCACATTGTTACCCAAAACTGCCCACGAAGTGCGTGGTCTTCTTGGATGGGCGAATAGAAAGACGTCTTACAAAGTGCTTGCTCATGTTCTCGACACGAGAGTTTGTGTGCCAGATTGCCACGACATCCTCATGAAAGAGCTCACTGAATCCCCAGAAGCGAACTGGAAAGTCTTGCAATGGGCAGAGAAACATGAGTTTCTCGATTTATTTCAACGCGTAATGGATGCGATGAATGTCGAAGAGCTGAGAAAACTCGACTTGGAAGTGGTATCAAGATTCAAGGCCGTCTTCATTTTACACTTCATGCAACGACTCGTCTCTCTCTTGTAATCTCTTTGCTTCCAGCTTCCTCTCACCAGCCGCAATCAAAAGATATCCCAAACACTTCAGTTCACCTTCCTCGCATTTCAGGGCCTCTGTTCATACTTCTCCAGTGGGTGTAACATTCTCAAAAAAAAAAAGTTTGTTATTGCGTGGCAGACGCAGTAGTAAATAAGTGGGGGATCTGAGAGTCTTGTTGTTCAAAATTTCACATCCTCGAAGTTCACATCTTGAAAAAGGTAAATCAACGGCTCTCCGCCCACGATGGCCAAAGTCCAGAGTGGGGAAGCGTTGGATGACGTCACAGCCGCCTCGTTGTTTCTGTCGACCAGCTTGAAAGGTGCCAAGCCCAGCCTTCGGCGCTGCTTATCTTCATTTTCTTCGCTTACCTGATCTGTTTTTGACAAAAAGCAATCTCCACAGCCGTTCCAAGTCCGCGACGTCGATGTTCCTTGGCCGTGAAGAGGTGATGGATGTACTCGTGTTCCGAGGTCATGATGTAAGCGACGGGAAGGTCTTTGTGGCGAATCAGGGCGTAAGGAAGACGCTTGTATTTAGCGCTAAAGGATTTTGAGATTTTTTTAGGGGGAAAATGCAAACCGAATGAAATCGTTGGCACCTTCACAAGAGAATTTCCAACTGTTGACAATAGTGGGAAAGTCTTCCTCTCGAACCGAGTCGAAAGAGTAACTGAGAGGCAACTCAAGCGTCTTCTCAAGTGTCGCTTCGCGTTGTTCCTTGGTCATGTAATATTGGGGGCTGGGCATAAGTCTTGGCACTTTTTTGACTTTTGCACTCTTTTCACTAATTTTTGAAGGGGTTTCG
>JAQIXL010003221.1:0-10858 GCA_034700245.1 Poikilolaimus oxycercus | reverse complement strand
AGACTTGGAAGTCAAAGATCAGAAGCGCGGACCCCGCAGTAGTGGGATAGACGCCTAGAAAAAAAAAAAAAAAAAAAAAAAAAATTGGCATTATTTTCCTTTGCATCATGACTATCGAAGGATATCAATCCCTTACATGTGCTGGAAACTTTTCAATGACAATGACCGAACCACACCTCCATGTTTATAGCGCCGGGTATCCAGCTTCAGTGTCAACCAATGACGTCAGTCATCGCGCTTGCAATCTAAGCATTTTCGTAAGATTTTCGGAGAAATAAACCTTTCAGTCACCATGGCTCTTCTTTGATGTCATTTTCGTTGAAGGAGCATATCCAAGCGGAATTTACGTTGGCGTTCAGGGGACAACAGACACAATATCACTTGGAACAACCGCTGCTCGAACTCCTAAGGATATCGTTCACTTGGGGCCGACGAACGAAGCTGGCGGCATCTTCTTTATGGCGCTTAACGACTCGAAGAATGAGCTGTTCTGGAGCGCTTTTCATGTTATTGTTCACTCTTTTAGTAAGACTATCGAAACGTTTCGAAAAAAGTCTTTTCTAGATTTTAGGCCAAACTGTTTCGAATTGAATCCGGACGAACCACCTTTGAAGTCTTTTCGTGGCATTACAATATTCGCCTACCTCTCCTCAAATTATGGCTCGAATTCCGTTGGTCGATCTTGTACTGACTGCTCGAAAGAAGAGAAACGATCAACAGAACTGTTTTGACAGTTTGGCTCCCTAACTTTTCAACATAGAACTTTGTGCAAATGGGATCTGGTCATTGAACAAGGATATTCAGCGCGAATTCAAGCGTCAATTAGTCCAACAACTCCAGATTCTCTCGAAAATTTCTTGCTCAATTTTCACTTCAATGACGATCAGTGGTTAAATTGGGTTCTCCGTAGTCGCCCTTTTGGCGGAAGGGTCAATTTTTCATGTACTCCCCCCTTTGGCATTTTCTCATTGAGCCCAGATTGGCGGAAGGGTCCGCTTCCAGGATCGGTTTTTCCATGTACTCCCCCCTTTGGTAACTTTTCGTCAGCCCCTCGATGGCGGAAGGGTCGCCCCCATGGGCTACTTTTCAAAGGGGGGACCCTTTGCTTAAATTCGCGAAAAAATTTCCGACGGCGGAAGGGGTTCTCCAAACGGCGGACCCTATTTAACCACTGATGACGATCCAGTTCGGTTTGTCGAATCGTTTGTTATTGTCTTCTCATTTAGGCAATCTAACGAATCTGTGCAGTTTTTTCTTAGTCCTTCGAACCCACTGCTTTCGTCCTCGCTCAATATTTCTTGCACAGCGTTCAACTACACAGAAATCTTGATACTTATGCGGATTGTGATGTTCGAAGCATCTCCGAGTAAGTTTCTGGCTAATATCTTGAGCGCGGAACTTTGTAGCAAACGAAGAACATTGTAATTTTACACTATTTGGATCAGAACCGATTAGCTGGACGGCTGGAGGCTTGCTCTTTGCGCCACTGGCGCCAACAAGTGGTTATAAATTTGTTCCGAATCAGGTAGAGTTGATGCTATTGTACTAAAACGTGAAACGTTATGGTGCATAGTTTTGTAATTGGATCGTTTTGGTTCCCTTGAAAGCGAAGCTGCGTTTGGTTTATTTCGATGCATTTCTTGAAGACGGTGACAATTTCTCCATTGTAATTGACGACAAATTCGAGCAAAGGTGAGCTTTGAAAATGAAAATAAATATAAAAAACATGAAAATAACTACACACTATGTTCAGCCCTCAAACCGAAGTTTACGCCGATGAAATTGCTCGCATTCACTGGCGGACTAATCGTGCTATCGGTTCCGGCGGAGTAGCATTTCGCCTTGAGATGATAGGTCTGCATATTCTTTTAACTTTTTACAACAAGGCTATTTCTGTCCTAAAAGGGTAAAAGTTCCCTGCTTCTCGATGTATTGTATTCTATGAACCAATCTCCCCTTTCAGACTGTGATTGTTACTTGGTGAGCCCTGCAGAGGCTAAGTTGAAGAATGATACCAGCGAGCGGATTGTCATGCCCGGCAACAACGCAACACAGCCGAACTACAGTTACCGTTATTGCCCGAATATTACGTGCACGTGGAGGGTAAAGGAGAAAATAGCCAAGAATGACTTTATTTCAGAGAATTTTGGCAAACCTTACAGACGCCCACATTATTGCTCACGGCCAATGGTTTATACCGGAAACAATGGTTGCGGTTCGATTTTTTGATAACCAGACTGAGATGCCAATTTCGAGGTAGACTTTTCATTCGCGTTTAAGCATTTGACAATATTTGAGAAACCAAACTGGCCTCTCTTTTTGGTTGGCATCGGGAATATTCAGAATTGTCTTTGATTCGACAGTCTGGACTTCGTCTGCTATCGACGAGGATCATTTTACGCTCTATGCCGATGCATCCGTCATGCCAAGTATGCAATTTTCAGTTTATATTGTATGTTCTTCTTGGCAAAACTCTTCTTGGCAAAACTCAAAACCTAGAACCGAAACCAGCACGAATTGTGAACGTGAATGTGTTTGATGCATGGTTACAACCAATGCTTACCTGGCAACCCGGCACTGCTTTTCATTTAATGGGCAATTTTTTTCGCATTTCTTTTCACTACTGCAATGCGGCGCTCCAAGCACCGTGGCAAAGATATGTCTAGGGAATCTTCCGCTAGCGAAGAGATCCACAAGTTCCAAGCTTTAGGGTTCAACGGCTTTATTTCAAATCAAGCACCAACTATGAGAGCAACGGGGAAAAAGGGGAAACTGAGGCGAGCAGCGTCAGGCGACACGGGCGACGCTCCCAAAACGACGCCGCGCGACAGCAAGACAGAACCCTCGACTGACGTCGTACGCACGCGAGCCGCACGCACGCCGCACGCGACGTCTCGCCGGAACGCCGCCCTATCGGAACCTGAAAATAGATGAAAACCCCAAAACCCCGAGCACTCTCTGCAGTGCTTCGAACCCGAATCTGTGCACTTTCATAACACTACCCACAACTCTCATACTTCTCCTTTTTCGACTTCTATCACGGCGTTGACTATATTGAATACGAGGATGCTACGCAGGACGTGAACACGTAGGCATTTGTTATTCTTAGTTGATAAAACGTTCAGACAATCGCTTCTTGAGATCTCATAGCATTTTTTCCAGATTACAATTTGCCTTCCTTAATTATGCTGCGCCTGACTTAGTTGGCGGAGCAAATATACAAAATGTGACCGAGAACGTAGCTATTCTTCGTGTCAATAGTCAGATGGAGGTTTTCACTGAATTATTTCTCGTTGTGAATCTAAGTAAGTGCCTCTCTATGTACCATAACTTTGAGTAATTATGCATGCCAAGCCGTAAAAGTTGGATTTTCGCTGCTGCTTTCTTTTTCAACACTCAAAATAACGCTTCAAGTTGTTCGCAACAGAGGCAATGATTCTAGATCCGAATGCTGGCTATCCAAATATTTATATTAACTACGTTAGCGGGCCAATGCCATTTGAAGTGTACAACGGCAGAACTCTCTTGCTCGCCTCTCGCTCAACGACACGAACACCTCGTCTCGGCTTGTATTCACCTCACCATCCTGCGAATATCAAGATGCGCATCAAAATTAAACCACTCGGTGTCGATGTCGGAAACAATATCACATTCACAAGGTTGGCAAACCTTTAATAATGAGAGAAAAGCTCGGACCTCAATGAAAATCCATTCTTACCTCTGCCTTGGCATCTTGTTGTAGTCTCGATGAGCTGCGAGTGCAACGACACCATCACGCTTATCTTCATGAACGACTGTACGTTGCTAGAGAGAAACGGAGTCTTTCAGGCGACGCCGGCGAACAAGTCGATTTGCCAGCACTGAATGAGTGGATCGCTGATGAGTATGTGGGAATCCTCTTAGCAGCCAACATGGCACCGACGTTTCGACGCTTTTCCACACGAAAATCTGTTGTCTTCCGAGTTCGATACGTGACCATCTCGGACAAGTCGAAGTTAACTCTCTATATGAATGAGCAACCAATAGCAGAGTGAGTGTTTTCTGCACTTGCATTATCAAATTACAACTTTCTAATGCAATGTAAAATAACCAAAGTTCATGCACAGACTGAAAAAGTCGGCGAATGACATGGCTCTGCGGTTCCCCGAAGGCGGTCGCTTCCACCTTATAGCCCAGCTTGCAAACGTGAGCGATCGGTTTCGGATCAGCTTTGAGACGGGAGTGTCCGAGAAGAAGAACGCCATTAATTTCCGTTTACAAACCTGTGTCTTTTTTGTTTCTCTGTTCCACGGTTGCTTTTATCATCCCAGCTTTGCGTGATACAATTGCACGCCATCTGGATGCGCAGGAACAAACAGAATTTATTTATAAACATAAACATCACTCTTGATCACTCTTGCACTGAGTGTTTGGAAAACAGTTAAATGGACAGAGCGCCACTGGCACACACGTTCCATTGTTTCCGGCACGAGCATAACCGGAGATGCAGGCACAAGCTGGTGGTGCACAGATGTACGGGTAAGCCTACAACTCAGCCGCATATTAGAAAAGTTTTCTTTGAATTACAATCTTTGGCCAGGATTCTCCGCATTTGCGCTCACAGAGATTGCCGCATGGGCTGTAGGACGAGCCGGCTGGGCATGCGTCAGGCGACAGTGTTGGTGAGGAGTTCTGGGAGAACCCCGGTGCATGGAGAGACATTAGCAGGAAGATCTAGAAATTGTGCGTTTTCACTAAAGGAAGGCGACACTCACAGATATAGACGGTGTCATTTTACCAAGGGCTCAATTTGAGGGGACGCTTCCAGCGGAAGTCATTTTTATACTTCTGCTTGTTTTCGAACTTTTAGAGCCTTTCCACAGCTGACTGTGAGCATTTGGTTTGTCGATTTGATTCCACGGTGTTGGTTTGCATAATTCTTGTACTACACGCCATGAGCCTTTTGTGTTGGTTGTTTTCACTGAAAAACGTGCTTGGTCACGTCGAGACCGTGACGGTTCCGCTGTTATTAGTTCACGATTTTCCCCGCAGAATATGAGAATTCCAAAACGTTTGTTTACGTTCATGTGTGTTTGTTTTTATGCGCTTCTTCATTTGCGTCGCGTTTATTCTTTGACAGCGCTTGAAGTAAGTGCATCTTTCACGGTGAACTGAATCCACTTCGAGAATTTCCTTGAGGCAAATATTTGAGCGAAGAAAATCAACACGCCTCTCGCGGCAAACATCAGTGCCAATGCCTGAGGATGCCTCAATTATTTTGACCAGCCGTCTGCAAATTAGTATGTAGTTCTCCTAATCGCCTGACCTTCCGGATGATAAATATTACTGCGCTGTGACGTAAACCGCTGCGAAGCGAGCGGATTCGTGACTGAAGATGCTGTCCGAAGCTGTCAAGCAAGAAATCTATCAGTCACTCGTCAACCTTGGTGAGTAAATTTCCTTAAGGCCCATTGGTTAGGGTCCTTGAGGACTTCATCTTCACAACAAAACTTTGGGGTCTTGCCACGAGCTTCTTTCGTCTACTTTACGTCCTCAATTTTTAAAATTTTATCAACTTTGTTTTTATTATCGTTCGACACAAAGCGAGTAATTGGTGCATCGCAAAATAATTTTAGGAACTGCTGCGAATGATTTTTGGCTTATGTCGACCAAAGGTGTTTAATAGGATGGCTCTCTTCATCGTTACGGGAATCGATCTGTCAACGCTCAACGCCACAAGGGCGTTCGAATAAATTCGAGGTGCTTGATTAAAAACCAACTTTATTTTCTTTCATGCATCGAACAGAAAGTTTTTCGGCTCGACAGCGATTTATCCTTGCGGGCATTCGCCGACGGGCACACACTGACCATTCTTCTTACGGGCAAAACCAGACGCACACTGACAAGCCGGTTGCCGTCCGCAAATCGCAGGACAAGCCTAGGACTTTCAAATGATGACAAAAAGAACAAACCACGATTCCTGTTTGCCCGCACTTCTGTTCGCAAAAGGCACCGCATGGATTGAGAAAGAAGTTGGGAGGGCATTCATTCTTAGGATCAGATGTTGGGATTGTCGGCGATAAGCCCGTTGCTAGACAAAATGTTGTCACAAGGAGAAAAATCTGATTTGTGAAACAAAGAAAGCATGACTCACGACTTCCGTTGTCATAATTTTCGAAGGCGGCAGCCGGCAAGGGAAACACACGCTACTGTGAAGCTGAGTCCCTTTTTATGTTTTTTTTTACTGTTCTTTCAATCCTGTTTTGCTCATCGAGCCGGAAATTATTCAAGAGAGGGCGTGTTGTTGTCAATGGACCGGTGTAAAAGACGTGTTCGAGAACGAATCATGTGCGATGGAGAAAGTGGTCCCATCTTGTTGTTTTGTCCACGAAAAGCTTTAAAAAAGTCGAATTTATCACCTTCGGATTTTAAAGTGTCCTATAAAAACATATCGCTGAATTTATTAAAACGAATTACACAGTTGTAGGTGGGGCAAGAGCATTTCACTAATGTGAAGCGGGCATTTTGCAGACGGCTTTCGGGCGCGTGTAGTAGCCGTATAGGCCCTCCCACTGAAGGAAGGGAGTCGCCTCGCCCTCGCGGTCGTGCGGGTCGAGTCAGATTTTTTAAAATCTCCCAGTTGAGATAGTCCACTGGGGTTCCATCTGACCAAGCATAAGTCCAGTTGCCTGCGGTGTAGTTGATGCTAAGCGCTGAATTTATCCAGGTAATCGGGTCAGAAACGGTGCCGCCGTTTCTTGCAATCTCTGAACGTTCCAACGCGATCATTTCAGGCACTCACAAGATCTGCGCTTGATTGTCAGTGTGAAGGGAAACGAGATGCGCACCAAATCCGACACATGCCGCCTCGGCGTCCGTCCAATTTAGATTGGTAGATGCTCTGGAACATCGGCATGAGTGTCACTTTCAAATGGAGAGAAACCTTGTAACAGCTGATGTTCAACAATTATTGAGGTCTTCAGTTGAGCCCGCAAACTTCTAAAGATGCTCGATGTAGTCTCAGAAGTAACAGTACAACAGTTGGCACGGTGCTTATTGAAGCGCGTTGTGGTTCTTGATTTCTCGTTATCAGTGATCGCCATCTGCCATCGCTCGAATTTTCAACGACAAACTTCGTCACTACCTCGCTGTTGACGCGTCTCTTTGGTTTAATGATCTCGGTCACGATCTTCACAAATACGAAGTCTGTAAAACAACCTCTCATTCGGATTCCAACAGAGCCTGCCTAGCTCACACTTTCGCATCGTTTCTGCTTCCAACACAAGGCGAACTTCAGTTTCTATATTTTGGTTCCGAAGTAATAAATAAAGATTTTTCAAGATTTTTTTCAAGATTTTATTTCCCAGGGTTCAAGGCTGTACGCCTGCTGGGCACGGGGAAGACGGGCTTGGTCCCGTGGATGGAGATACTGCCCGGGCTTCTCCAGTGCCAGGTGGGCAGGGGCTTCACGGCATCGACGGGCGGCGGCTCGTCCAACGCGACGTTCCCTCTTCCGCGGTGTCGAGGGCGGCGGCGGCTTCCCCTCAGCGTGTGGCGAGGGCGACGGCCGTCGGCGGCTCCTCTCCGGCGGATGATGAGGCAGCGGTGGCGGAGAGCGTCGGAGAACACGACCGATCGACGAGGACGAATGATGTGAAGCTCAATAAATAAAACAGTCAGTAAATTGTCTTTGTTCTGTGTTTCCGCTTCCATGGCTTCATTGTTTTTTTTTTCGCGCGTAACACAATAAGCTCAAATTTTATCCCATCCGTCGATTTAAGAACGTTAGTGGCAAAAACACTAGATTTCTTTGATACAGTGCAATACGGCGCTAAAATACGTTAGCAATCAAGGAAAATGGTATGTGGGCATGATGACAGACTAGTAGAGTAACTAGTGAGCTGCTGGCATTTTGCAAACGGCGTTTCGTTTAATGGAGTCGCAGTCAGCGTTCTCCCAGTGAAGAAAGCGGACCGTTTCGCCAAGGCTGTATGGGTCAAGATAGATTGAGGCGCATTTGCTCTAAATATTCACATAAATTGAAAGCAAAAGAAAGAGCATACATATTCGGTTACGTATGGGTAACCGTCTTCCCAATTGAGGTAGTCCACTGCACTCCCGTCCGTCCAGGCCCAAGTCCAGTTGCCTGTCGTGTTAGTGTAGATGAGCCCAATCCAGGTCGTTTGAGAACTGCCAATGGAATAGCCAGTTTTTGCGATTGCTGCAATTTTCAGATTCACAACTTTGTCGAAGACGCCTCAGAGTGAGAGTTGTGAAGCCCCTACCCGACAAGATTTGTGTCTCGTTGTCACTGTGAAGGGAGACGAGGCTGGCGCCGAGAGAGACACATGCAGCGTTGGCGTCCGTCCAATTCAGATAGAAAACGCCCTGAAGCATTGTTATTGCCATTATTTTTTGATCGAGAAAAGAATGCCTTGTAACAGGAGTCCGTCTCGAGGTTATACGTCCAGTCCGACGGACAGCCCGAGCACGAGCCGATTGGCGCGATTTCGCAAGCAAACGCTTTTGCAGTTGCGCAGTCCTCATTCCTCCACTTGGCATTCTTTCGGAATGTCGTGCAATCCGCGTCCTGGACGTTATTCGGAAAGCCTAGAGGTCAATCAGGGACACGATGCAGGAAGCAGACCGCTGTCCCAACTAGTGTAGTTGAGCACGCCGCCACGCGTCCAAGTCCAGTTTCCAGGCGAGTTCAAATCGCTGCCTCCGATCCAAAAATCGATGTCGGTTGTAAAGGTGGCAGAAGCTTCTGAAAGACAGAGCAGAAAATTCCCGAGAGTTTCATTGGCGACAATGCGAATTGGTCAGCAACGATGATTTGCTTACGGTTGACGATGGAGTTGTCGAAGCCGTTCTGAATAGAAGCGAGATGACCACCGAGCGCCGTGCAGCTCTTCTCGGCATCGAGGAAGCTCTGCTTGATATCGACAAGGTTGTAGCAACGGTTCTTCGCGGCGTTGTAGACCGAGCCGCCGAGACACTCGCCTGCCGCTAGAGGGATAGCCAAGAGAGTGAAAAGCTCAAGGAGAGCAAACTGGAAAGCCATGTCGTGATTTTGAACCTTTTTCGTGCCGCTTATGTACTCTGCGACTCCTCGTGTTTCGTCAAAGCTGAGTCACGTTACAATCGTAAAAACGCTGAACGAAACGTGGTCTGTGATCTGATTTGGAGCGTTTTGGTCTTTTCCGCTTCCCATCAAGAGAAACATTAACTCTTGACAATTCTTACGCCAAACAAGCCGAGTTATGGTCAAGAAACGCAATAAAGCACTCGATACTGTGATTATTCACAGCGTGTCGTGGCTGTACTTCAAAGTCTTCTTATCAATGCCTGGGGTTGCCAACGCTCGAATTTTCATGGACAAACTTCGCCACCGCCTTGCTGTTGACGCGTGCTCTGGGTTTAACGGTCTCGGCCTTGATCTTCACTCATACGAAGTCCGTAAAAGGCACTCTCGTTAGGAATTCAAGTTCACATGGTTCACGCTTTCGCAAGGCTCATCTACGTTTTCTGTCAGACGCACCATGCAAACTTTTAAATTTCAACTTTCAGCTTCTGGGACCTAGCTCATCGTGATCAGCGTAAAAAGTTGCCCTAGACCTATTACTCAACAGAAAAAGTCAGAAATCGAATGTTCTGACTGATTCTCAATCCTCTCGGGCATCGTCCCTTACATAAATCGTGAGGCACTGACAGTGATTATAGGTATGAATGGGCTTACAATTGGAGAAAACATGGGACGCATGAGACACTGGCATGTTCAACTGTGGCTGCCTCTCGAACAACAACCACGAGTGCCTTAGTGATTAGGTTTGAAGTTTCTTGAATCGCAAAGAGGAAGTTCCCGAAAATGCAGGGTCTTCATGTGAAGCGTGGCAACTTGTAAATGATTGCAGTGGCGCTTCGCTTGAAGAGGCACTTTGATGTGGGCAAACTGGTGGAAACACTTTCTTGGTGACTCAGAAGTGACTGCTTCCTATTTGACAAATTGTGCGCGTATAGAAGGCAAGGAAGGAATCCACGACAGTTGCTTCATACGTAAATTGTCAAGTTAGAGGTTGCCCCATCGTTTATCTTCTTCTAATTGTAAGCTGTGTGACGTGTGGCTGGGTATCTGTTCTGCCGGGCATCTCAGAGAACAGCACATGTTTTTTTTCTAACTGCCACATCTCCACTTCCCGTTAGTCTAACAGTCGGTATAAAAGCTGCTCACTGTGAGTGCAACGATGTGGGCCGTGGAGTTCTCTCCTCAAAGATGCACGTTCAGGTTTGTCCAGACTTTACTTCCGGATTATTTCTAGATTTTCTTCTTGTTCTTCCTCGTGACGGTCATGTCGGTTCGTGGTTGCCCGCCGAACATGGAGTATCGTGAATGCGCATCGCACTGTCCATCAAAATGCGGAGAGCAGGCCATGGTACGTTTCAAATGGTCAGAAGTCAACAAAAGTCGTTGCAGTTGTGCGTTCAGTCGTGTGCACCCGCGGCTTGTCAGTGCAAGCAGGGATTCGCCCTTCACCGAGGCCGCTGTGTTCCATGGGCCAACTGCCCGCGTCGCTAATATATCTCTCTTGGAAGTTCGCTTGGAAGTTAAGACTGCAGAGATTTGTCCGTTTTCTGTCTTTTAAAATGCCTTGCTTCTACTCAGGCATTTCGGTCTAATTTGGGGATACGATCGTCCCAAGATGTTAGGGAAACGGCTGCCTTAAGACGATCATGCGACCAACTTGGGACACGTAGAACAAAAATGTCAAACGTTTGCCATCGTTTGACATTTTTGTTCTACGTGTCCCAAGTTGGTCGCATGATCGTCTTAAGGCAGCCGATTCCCTAACAGCTTGGGACGATCGTATCCCCAAATTAG
>JAQIXL010003220.1:0-10863 GCA_034700245.1 Poikilolaimus oxycercus | reverse complement strand
AAAAATAATTATTTCTTACGCTTTATACGAACAAACGGCGCGCGCTCGTTTGAAATAACGCGTGAAACGGAGTGTATTCTTGAAGTTCTGGGAGTGTGCACGCCGGGTGGAGGCTGCACTTACGGTGGCACGGAGATCCGCCTGTCAAGTGATCGTCGACAGTCTGGATATCGGTTGGGCGTAAACTTTCATCTTCGAAGATTGTGAATTCAGTTATTGCTGTGCCGAAGACCTCGAAGACGCCCAACCGGTGCTTACCAGCGACAATCACGAAGTCGTTGTCTACATCTTCAATCGTTTTTCTAATAGTGGCGCTCGTCTTTCTTATGTTGCCGCCTAGCTTTCTGCTGTTCTTGCTGTCTTCAGCACACATTTTTGGTTGACGCGTCTTTATTCTGCATACGTTTGTTGTTGTTATTGTTCACAACAATCAGGTCGAACTTCTCTCTTTCACGAAACTTTCTACACAAGATCTTGTTGAGAGAATTCGACCCGAGGTTTTGGTTATACAAGTTTGAGAACGAGGATGTAGCACACGTAGAAGGATTTTGAGCATTGTGGATGAGCTGATGGCATTTTGAGGAGAGAGAGGCGAAGAAGAGACTAAAGGAAGAGAAGGAAGAAGAGAGTCATCGAAGGGGGTGGAGGACCCCTCAGACGACATCGCTACTGCCGCCGCCTCCTTGCCTTCTTAGCAGTGGCAGAGGTTGTCGGCCTCGAGGAACTTGGCGACGTGCGGGACGAGACGCGGCACGTAGCTGCGAGAGAAGTTCTCACACTAAAAATTCACTCATTTCGCTTCTAGTCACAAAAACGTACGAGAGGATTGAAGGTGGTTGGCACGTGCTTCTGACAGAAGAACTTGTCGAAGAAGGACTCGAAGGCGGCGGCGAAGCCGGGCTGCGAGATCTCCTTACGGACGAGGGTCGAGAGTCCCTTGCAGGACTCGCAGGTCGCCGAAGCGATCTCCTTCTTGGTCATCGCCGAGAGGGCGGCCTTGGTCTCGCGGTCTGAAGCGATTTGAAACTTGAGTCTTTCCTCTTACACTCAGACGGGTCGCAGGACTGGAGCATCTCGCAGACCTCCTCCGAGGTGAACTGGTCGACGGTCATCGAGACGACGGTTTGGGCATAAAGGTTGAGGAAGTCGTCACAGCCTTCCAGCCACTCCGCGGGAAGCTGCGGGCAAGCAAGTTCCTTGATGTCTTGGCCGATTCCGTACTAAAAAGAAGCTTCGATTGTTTGAGGTTGGCCATCAAACCGAGCTCTCGTTGGTCTTGAGGTCGAGGATGATGCCGTCAACGAGAATCTTGCAGGTGAGGCAGTCCATGGCGAGCTGGAACCCACATGGAACTCTCGAACAGTTTACTAACCACTTGGGGCTCAGAGGTCTTGAGCTCCTTGGTCTTGCGGAGGAGGCGGTAGACTGGACGGCGAGAGACTTGAGCCTGAAAAGTTGGCTTTGCTTCAATTGACAACAAAGTTTTTTGATTGACATTTTTGGATAAAAGCAAAACGATGGGCAAAAACGGGCAAAAACACAAGACCGCACTTTATCTGCTAGGGCAGAACGAAGCACTTGGCTTTCTGCTCAAATGGCTCGGCACAAAGGATTGAGTCTTCGGACAACAAAGAGGGCAGAAAGCGCCAGGGAAATGGGTAAACGTACTCGTTTATTCAATTAAAAAAAATCAAAACAAGGCACATGAATGGGCAAATACTGCAATACCAGGGGATATTTTTGGAGAGAAGGACGAAGCTTTGACACGATGGGAAAGAAGGGGATTCAAGCGCTGTTAAGCCAGCCCACGAAGCCAGTGACCTTCTTCTTGTAGACGCCGTTTGGCTTGGCGCAGAAGCCGACGTCGGCGCAGGCCTAAAAGTTTGTTCCTTTATAGATTTGTGAATAACTTACAGCCTTCGGGTCCTGGAGGACCTTGTCGAGCTCCTGGAAGAGTTCGGGGAGGAACTCCTCGATAAGGAGGTCACACTGAAGTTTGAGAGATAAGGCTTGCAATTCTGAAACATACAGTTCCCTGGTACGCTCCGAGGTGACGGCAGACTTCGTCCGAGATGAAGGTCCTGACCTTCTTCTGGGTCTCGACGTTCTCGACCACCTTCTTCACTTCACCGGCGGCCACGATGCACTCGTCGCAGGCGAGGTCGTTCTAGAAACATTCAGAAGTAAAGCCAAAAGACAGAGCGACGCACCTTTCCCTCAGCCTGGTTGATGTAGCGCTTGGCGAAAAGAAGCGCGACGCGGTGGAACTTGTCGAGGTTGGAGTTGGAGCAGAGGTGGAAGAGCTTGCACACCTTCTCGGCGTCAGCCTGTAAAAGCAAAACTATTATTTGTTCTCCCTTGGCCTTTTTCTGAACAAAGCAATGCCTCACAAAGAAGGGCTCCATCTTCTTGACGATCTTGTCGAGGTTGTTGACGATGACCTTGCACTCCGCGGCATAGCTCGTCTCGTCGCAGAGCGCCGAGAGGATGATCTTCAGCTCGGCAAGCTTCGCCGGGTCGTGAACGGCGTCGACGAATCGCTTGGCGATCTGAAACTCATCTAACCTGGTTTTGTTTAACTCACCGATTTGCACTCGTCACAGGTGGTCGTGTAGTCGACATCATTGCCCGTTGGCACCTTGTTGTCGTTGAGGTGCTGTGGGAGCTTGGCCGAGGCCAGACCCACGAGAAGCGCAGCCACGCACAGCCACTTCATCCTTCTGCAATGCGAGAGAGGGCATAAACTGTTTAGTTTTGACGAAATAACGCCTAGGCATCAGCGTCAAAACCGCTGCGACAAGGCAGACAGCGCAAAAAGAGGAAAAGAGGAAGAGGAGGAGGAAGACTTTGAGATCAGCAACTTGAGACGTTTGGCCCTTGTGACCGGCGGGGTCGGCTGGGGCTCCGAGGAAAAGCCCTCGAAGTGGGGAGAGTCAATGACCACAGCTGCCGACTTTTTCCTGCCGGCCTGCACCGACGGGCTTTGGAACGGAGCGACACAACAAGGGGAGGGAGCAGGGGAGAGTGGAGACTGGCGAGCAAGGACAGCGGCCGGCCGGTCGGCACGCAAGAGAGATATCACAACTGATAATTCTCTGTTGAGCCTCTGAGAAAAGCAATCGCACAACGACGAGTGTGAATGGCTTCAATGAAGTGAGAATTGTTTCGTCTCAACAGACTGAATCAGCGAGCGAGGACATCAATGATGCAGCAGCGCCGTCTCATCCCACTTGACAACTAATTCAAGGTGAAAACGTGGCTAGGCGGCCGCGTCTCTGAATTTGAGACGGAGAGAAAGAGAGAAGAGAGGAAGAAGATGGCGCGATGCTCCAAGGGCACGCGTTGAGAGAGCGCGACACGTTTGAAGATGGAAACGAGGTTTCTTATGATGAGCAAGAACTTGCGAAATCTCACCCCATTGCCTCGACCCAGACGCGCGCGCAAGGCCAAGTCAGCAGGCATCTTTCCTCATAAACACGTGGTCACGCTAGCGAATAATCGAAGAGAGAAAGCTGAGGATAGCAAATACTGGTTGAGGATATCAATTCAACTGTAACAGACAGCAAGTACTTGCCCTCGCGATATTTTGACAAACTCTCACAGATGGAGTCATCCAATGCAGCGCACGCCAGGGCAGCAAGGAGAGCAATGATGAGGCACCAGCAAGTGCGTTTCGACACAAACTGTAAGAGTGAGACAAGAGCGGATCCGTGTTAGTGCCCCACCAACCCGTGAGGGTTCTAGAATAGGACCCTCGAAGTCAGCACCCGCACCAGGTGTCCGCGGTTCCCCGACTGATAATTTACACTCCGGCTCCCAGATTGATAAGCACACGGGAAGAGGAGGGGAGCGAGGAGGGAACGAAGAAGACAATGTGCCCCGTCGGGGACACAGATGACGGCGTGCTCGTGGTGACGACAACAAATTGTGTTTGCTCGGGGGCAAGAGAGTGATCAAACTCAAAACGAAGAGCCTTATGGCTGATTAGAAAACCCGGACACGTGGGATGACCACGTCTGGGATCAGTCCACGGGGTCAATCAACACAGAAATGAATTGATGCGAGATTTCGAGAATGCTGCACTTACCGTTTCTTTTTGGCAATCTTTGACCAAAAACTCAATCAAAGTCTCACTTCCGGCATACTCATGCAATGAAAAGAGCTAATCGCAGAGGCATCCGAGAGGTCTAGACCGCTTCATACAAACACGCCACCAACAAACAAGCCGTAATGCTCGAGGAGGGCGAATCACGTGTTGCTCAAATGCTCGTGGGGCAATTGCCTGCCTTCGTCCTTGCCTCTGCCTCTTCTCATGAGTCACTTGCTGCTTTGAACTTGTTGGAAACGTTTCTTCTTTTTCTCATGAAGGAAAGACTCGTGTCGCCCCTCCACGTCGACACTAATCCATGACTATTGCTGTGTATGCAAGAAAGCAATTTTCTCGTCACACGGTTATCCGGCTGTTATTAAGCTTTCCTCCACTTCTTGCATGGAAGCACCTGTGATCGCTCCGTCGGCAGCTCCGTCCGTCTCAATAATCCCCCTTCGCCCTGCTCTTTCTCCACGAGTTCTGCCCTCTGCGAGCGAAGCCACGAATGATAACATCTGGACGCGTTCTCAAGAAGAAGAATGAGCTGCCTTCTTTTTCCCTTCACCAGCTGTTGATCCTCCACACCACACTTCTAGAAGGTCACAAGACACGAAGACGGGAAAGTGTTTTATGTCAGAAAGCACCGGCAAAGAAGGAAAGTGGGTGATATGCACAGGAAGATTCAGTACAAGACTAGACGAAAGACTATTTTCCTAGCAGAACCTGTTGAATCTCTTCTTGACTCAAGGGGCGGACAAAGCCTACGCGCTTCAGACTCATGAAGCCGCTATCAGCCAGATCGTCCATTTGAGTGCCAACTGAGACTTGAGTTGTCGTCTTCACTCGAGAGGGGGCGCTCCGTGGCGGTAGTGTTAGAGGACGGAAGGACTGAGAGTTGTTCAGCGGCAGCAATCGCATCCATTCAGGCGGCTCAATTTTTGTCGGCGCGTCATTCTCGCCTTGCGCGATTAACGATCGCGGAATGCCCGGATTGACTTTCGGTGGCGGCGTTAATGACCGAAAGTCAAGGCGCTCGATTTCAAATAAGGCCGGCGCTCGAACTTCCTCGTCTGGACTGCTAATGAGCACAGCCGGAGGATTGTCCTCGAGAAGGTCCATGTTGCTGCTGCCAACGTCATCTTCAACTTCGTCCTCGACCATCTTCTCCTCAAACGTCTCCTTTTCTGTCCTCTGCGAGTCAATGACGCTTTCACTGGAAAGCCCCGAAGAAGACGAAGACGCTCTGAGATATTCCGCGAGTTTCTCCAGTTTCTTCTCGAGCTTCGCGAGGTCCTCATGAACTATGGCTTCGATCCGTTTTCTTTCGTTTTTCCGTGCCTTGCGTTCCTTCTGCGGGTTTTTCCATTGCAATCTCGGTGAATCAGAGGAAGAGCTCTCTGGCTTGATGTGTGCTGTCCTCACTGGCTTCCTCTTGCCTTGAAGGAATTCTCGTTCCGCCTCGACTTCACGAACTAGGCTTCGCTGGGAAAACGAAAAGTCTCGAAGACGATCCCTGAGTTCTTCGGTGAAAATGTTAGTCGATCGTGGTCGTCGAGGTCGTGGGACTGGTCGTGTCGGTCCCGGTGCCGTCATTGAAGTACTCGGACGCTCTTGATCAATGTTGAATGGTCGACTGGGAGCTGGCGCTAGTGCTAACGCGGCTCCATTCGATGGAGTCCTGGCCAGTGTCTCGAAAGGGAACTCGTAAGCAGTGCGAACGAGGTCAGCGACTCGGACACCAACACGAATGGCAATGAGCGACTCATCACGCAGCCACAGGCCCGACCACGCGGTGCAGACGAATGCCAATTGACGATAGAAGCCTGCATTCACCTGCAAAGCTCTATCCTATCAAGTGAACTTTTGAGATCTCCCTTATTACTCGCCTCAGGGCAAGCTAGAGAGACCTCGCTATTCTATACGAAGTCGAAATGTGCACCTGCGGCGGATCTGGCATGAGTTGGCGTGCCCAGATGCAGTCATCATCTCTCGGTGGCGCGAGACTCCGCTCAGCAAGGAGATGCGTGCTCCACTGGTCGCGGGTCGCCCCGTGCAGCGGCGGCAGCGTCGACGAGACGTAGCCCTCGCGTAGTTGCTCGATGAACACAACGAGGTTTCGAATGTCATCGTACTGTGCTAGTCGGAACCATCTGAACCTCGTTTGAACATTTCAAAATTCTGCAGTACCTCTCAAAGCACTGCAACTCGTTATTGTCGTCATCTTCGTCAAGAAGTGCTCGGTAGAGTCTCGCCACGTCGTCTGCCTCATTCTATATTTGGCTTGACATTCCCTTGGGAAGAATTAGGTACCTTGTTTTGCTTCACGGCCAGACTAAGGCGATCCCGATAAATAGAGCGAAGAATGACGAGTGTGAGTCTCGTTAGTAGCGAACACTCACGACGCTCCGACACGCCAGATGATGAAGAGGACTTTTGCCCGCTTGAAAACTAAATTCATACGGTCAGAAAGATCAAGAAAGTTGACCTGCGTGATGAAATTGAATTCAGCAAATTCGGCGAGCAGCGTGTCGACGGCCGCTTGAAGGCGACACGAGCGATGCTGCGACTCGAGAAAGGCCTTCAAGCACGAAAGTTTTATGAGAAGGGCAAAGATACCTGAACGAAGACGTGCATCAACTCCCACGTTGAGGATTCCAGGTCATTGTGGCTGGCGTCTGGAGTACTGTACAGAGGAGGTCGAGGAAGCTGAACTTCGTTTCTTGCTACTTCTTATTTTCTCACCAAAGCGACATCTTCCACAAGTGGAGGCAACGCCGCATAGAGCATCTCCATTCGTTCAACGAGACTAGTCTCAAGAAGCGGAAGCAGATCGCTTCCCAAGGCGACGTCCAATTCCAGGAGTCCATCAATGTTCCGCTTTGCCACTTCGATTCGTCTTCTCAAGTCCAGACGCTCTGTCATTAACGATTTCATCGTTTGTGAAAGATTCATGTCTCACCTCGGCCATCGACGCCGTTCGAAATCGTGTCCAGGAGGCGGTCGACGAAGTCGCGAAAAAACGGCGCGCTCAGCGATAAACTACAATTTGTGTGTGAGGGCGCGCTCGGTGTGTTTGTCTAGTAATTTCAGCTTTGCGGTTCATTTTCTGTGAAAGCAAATTCCCTCTTGAGACGGTTCTATTTCTGACGACAGCGCTTGTAGTGCAACGATCAAAATTATGGGGTTCTGTTCGAACTGTGCTTGCAAGCCGAACCAAAATATGCCCACTCTCGGTCTCTCTAGCATTGAAAGGACAATGGTTGTATCAACCATTGCAGTGATGTCAGTTGAATAGTTGGCAATTCCAGAGAAACCCGGAAAAGTGGTGCACTTTCGAAACCAAATCCCGGAAATTGTTTTCCCGCGCAAGTTTAACTCTTACCCATAGTGATGATCGGCAAAAAGGCGAAGGACGAGCGAGGAGCGGATGTCGTTGAAATGATCCACATAGAGGATCGCCTCGAGAGGACACGAGTTTCTTGCGAGAAGCAGCACCGGCAAGCGATAGCCATAACACGACGGAATCAAACGAGCCAGCCTCTCCCGCTCAAGAGTTTGTGCCTGGTTTGTCCGCTCTAAACAAGTACACGTTGCAAAATTAGTTTTGGCTGCTCTTACCGAGACTTGCCCATGCGAAAAGCGAAGGCAGCGGTGCGCGTACTTCGACTTCGCCTGCTGTCGCCTCTAATGCCGCTAGCATAGGAAAGTCAAGGTAAAAGGCGGCGAGCAGACGACCTAAATCCACGCACAATCGCTGCTTGGACGGGTCGCCGAGGGCTGCCTTGAGAGCGGGCTCCACGAGCAAGGTCTCAACGGCTCTCGTCGGCATCCTAAAAGCTCGTGAATGAGCGATTTTTGCGAAACGCGAGCAATTTTCATGCCGGATTTCCCAAGAGCCCCTTTCCGAACGCTTACGCCACTTTCGCCGTCGTGAACTTTGCGTGAATGGACCAAGGCGGCTGGTAAGGACGTCGTTTTCGCATTGAGCTTCGATGGAAAGAAGGCAGGTAAATGTGACGATCGAAGCGAGTGAAGGGTCTTTCAAGCCACTAATGCCTAGTGAAGTCTCTCTCTCGCTCTCTTTGCCAGTGTGCTCGTCAGAGGTGCGCGTCCCCTCCCCTCGCGGCCCTCCTCCTCTTCTCTCTTCTCTCGCATCACCCGCTTACCACAGCTCTAGCCCTCGGCACTCGAGCCTCTCTTTCCCTTTACCATGCCCTTAGGAGTAAAAGAAGCAAGAGAAGCGCTTACCTGAGGTTGAGACGACGACTAACGAGGCGATCGACGGAGAAAGGTGGCCATCACGGGCGTGCGGGAAGCGACGGGAGGGACCGGCTGACCTCACCCGCCGACGCGCCTGGCCAGCATGCGGGCCCGAAACCATGGAAACCCCCATCTTGCTGGCCGGTGACGAGCCAATGTCCAGCTGGAGGGAGACAAAAAAATCAATCATCAACTAGGGTGTTCTTGCGTTCTTCATATGACTTCCTTATTGGTTCGCGTTGCGTCGTTGCTGAAATATTTAGGAAGCCTGATGCCAGACAAGCATGACCTTCGAGGTCTTCCTTTTCAGATTGGCACCGTGCCAGATATTGTGTGGTCAAAAGTGAAAGAGCAACTGAGCAGAGTCTTTATTCGCCGCGAAAACTTGAAACCTCTGCAACATTCAGCATCTTCCGAGAAGAAGAACTTCCTCGGTGCCTTGAGAAATCTTTAATGCGGAAGTGAGCTTATGCGGGGGAAAGCGAAGGAGACCTTCGAGTCGAGGGAGGAGGGAAAGAAAAACTACGTGAACATGTTGGCATGCGATAGATGAGCGGTGCCAAACGGAGGATTCAAGTTCATTATGTCCAGGTGTAGAGCAGAGCGAGCCAAGAAAGGTCAACGTCGCCGTCGTCGCAACGAGCACTGAACGGGCGAGAAGAAGCAGTTCCTCTCGATGACCATCCGGCTCGTGTTGCGGCGCTTCGGCGCATTGTGGAGTCTGAACGGACTGACACGTTATTTTGTGTTAGCGGTTTCGGCTCTTTTGAGTTTTATGAAGTACCCCATAAACGGGTTCACCGTCATTGCTTTTGTCGGTTTATGTTCCTTGAAGAAATGGGAAATGATTCGTCAGATCCCGCATCGTTGTTCAGGACCCAAACTCGCATTTCCCGGGACCACAACCGCATCTTTGGGTCCCCATTGTGAATGACGGGGTGAAATTTAATTCGTCCCTTGTCACCGAACCCTTCGCAAGGCTACAAGGACGCACGCTCAACACCACAAAGGATGAAGCGTCAAGCACAATTAGCGACGATCATCAAAACGCGCGAATTCTCACATACGTCGTCGTTTTGCATGTTTCAATGATCAGAAATACACTCTTCCCAGGGACTATTAATGAGGTAATGGATCCAAAATGGAATTGCTCTAGACATGTCCGCCCACCGGGGAAAACTTGCGAAGTTTGTAGCTGTGTCCCTTCCTAATGTTGCACTCAAGAGGCTTTGTACCCGTTGTGTGTGGCATGACTAGCAGGGGCACGTAGTATGTGTGGCCCTAACACAATTTGGCGGCCTGCGTAAGCCTCAACTACCTATACGACGCTCTACAATAGGAATCTTTCCCCGATCTATCACACCAGTCAGTATATGAGATAATCATATTGCGCAAAGATCACTGGCATAATGTAAGAAGGCTTTTCGAGCGTTTCTATGAATCAAACAAGGAAAGCTAAAGATACCTGAAGACTTTAAGATAGAAGTCGAGGTCGTCGGGCTCCCGGCCCATGGGCGCCGCCGAGGCTGTCTGTGAGAGAAGAAGAAAAGCGGAGACGAGAACGAGGAGGAGGAACGTCGTCTGCATTACCTGCAAGAGTGATCAAACGTTCACTGACTGGCTCAGCTGTGAGGAGGAGGAGGGCATCGTGAGGACATAGACATTCTGGCATTTCCTGTCATGTACATCAATCGCGAACGTGTATGATGCGGATCGGGAAACGGAAAGGAAATATATTCACACAGTATGAAAAAAGAGATTCAACGGAGTCACGGTGCTCAACGTTGAACTCTCTGAACCAGACGACTGGGAAAGAGAGGACTCCAAACATAGAGCACAACATGACGATATGCGTGAAGGAGACGAGATTTCATTGTGGAAATTGAGACGGCCCACCCTCACATACAAATGTGGAAAGAACGGCGCACTCGCTACCGTATGAAATATGCATGAGCCAAAGGCCGCACACTGAAAGACCCCGAAACAACCGGCATCTACGCACATTGAATGAAGAAATTGCGTGTTGGGCGCTACCAGATACTTTCGCGAGAGGGGCGGTGGGAGGGAGGAGGTTGCGCCGTCGACAACGACGCGCACAAGAAAACCGAATTATCGGCGGTGGGTCGAAAAAGGACAAGACGCTCAGTGAGAATCAGCGAAGAAGGTGGTGGAGGGCGGGGGCGGGGACAACCTCGACTGACGGTGGCTACCTGCGTACCCCAGTCGCGAGATTATAACCGAAATGAGCGGCTTGCACGAGATAGAAGCATGACTTTAAGACCAGCTAGAGGTTGAGAGACTTTTGAGTAGTAATGGAATAACGCCCTAGGCTTCTTGTTACAGTCAAAGCATGCGTCATGGTGCGAGAAACAACATTAATACAGAATATCTCAAAAAAGCGCAATGCCGCGGAAGTTGGGAAAATCGATGTCTCCTATTTCTGCCATTTTTGGATATGTTATAGTGCTCGGCGAGCTGAATCGAATGCGCTTTGAGCCGACTCGAAAGAGTGC
>JAQIXL010003219.1:0-10865 GCA_034700245.1 Poikilolaimus oxycercus | reverse complement strand
GGTTGGTCTTGGACACTCCCGGGATGTCAGCCTATGACTGAGAAGCCCAAGGAAGGAGCCCGGGTTGGTCTTGGACACTCCGGGGATGTCAGCCTATGACTGGGCAGCCCAAGGAAAGAACCCGGGTTGGTCTTGGACACTCCCGGGATGCCAGCCTATGAAAGGTCAGGCCAAGGAAGAAACCCAGGTCGGCCTTGGACAGTCCGGGATGCTAACCTAAAACTCTGGTCAACCAACAAATTGTAAGGAACCCGGGTTGATCTTGGACACTCCCGGGATGTCAGCCTGTGACTGAGAAGCCCAAGGAAGGAGCCCGGGTTGGTCTTGGACACTCCCGGGATGTCAGCCTATGACTGAGAAGGAAGGAACCCGGGTTGGTCTTGGACACTCCCGGGATGTCAGCCTAAAGCTCTGAGCAACCCAAGGAAGGAACCCGGGTTGGTCTTGGACACTCCCGGGATGTCAGCCTATAACTGAGAAGCCCAAGGAAGGAGCCCGGGTTGGTCTTGGACACTCCCGGGATGCTAGCCTAAAGCTCTGGACAGCTCAAGTAAGAATATTGTTTGTCGGCCCAAATCAGTACTTTCCCGGGTCTCGCTAGTCTAGAAACCACATTCTGAAGGAGCGCTGGTAAGAGCCTGTAAGTGAGGAAGCGCGACGCGATCAGCGAATGCGCAGAGCGTGGCTCACCCTTAAGTATGGGCTGGTTATCAGGGTGGGACGACCTCTGTGTTCCAGCCCTGTCGGACTGTTCTTCTCGTGGAATGAACAACGGAAAAGGTTCCAAATGATCTACAGCGAAAAGGACTGAGCTAGAATGATTGTGAACCTGAATATTACCAAATGGTTGCGCATTCTTTGAAGGTTAAAACAATCGTCTACGATTCGTTCCGCTTACATTCCGCATACGTTCCGCTTTCTCCATGACGACTCTCTTGTTCCCTCGTCAAGAGCGAACTGCCTAGAAGTGTCAGTGGGCATGTTGATGATGGTCTATCCTTTCGATTGATTCGGTTAATTTATAGCCCCCAAAGAGGCATTTTTATGAACGGATTCCAATGAGAAAACCGTTCTGCCATTTTATTGCTCGAGCGTCAAGACCCGGAGCTGCCAGGAAAGACTAGAAGTCTTTCGAAAAACGAGCATGGCGAGCACGTGATAATAGCTCGGCGGCACGCTGTCCGAGAAATGAAGTGCGACTTTCTTCAGCGTCTTTACAAAGCATCAAATTTGCAAAAAAATTTCAGCATTGTTCTCTTTTCGTTGCTCTCTTCAAAGTACGCTCGAGGTCAGCACAAAACTTTTGATGTTTGCATCAAAGACGCATGATGGTACTGTTGCTCTCGGCAAGCGTCCGTCGTTTTTGGGCGTTGGAGACAAAGATTAGACAGAGTGGGACTACAGCCGCTCTTCCTACGCTACGCGTTCTTTCAATCTTGAGGCGGCACAAAAACGGAGCGCGTAGCTGATTGTACACCTTCGTAGTCACCACTCAAGCATCCCCGCGCTCAAGGGCACTGCCAGTTGTGCGTGTTGCTGTTAGTCTTTTCGTATTTTCTTCAAAGCAAGCTTCTTGCAGACTTGATGACTATGCAGCATTTGCCAGACATCGCAATGGAACCTCCACCAACGCTGTTCTTGTCTATTTCGACCTGCGCATCGATAGTCTCGAATGCTTCTAAAATGAATCAGGAAAATCCAGCGGATCTTCCGGACTTCCCAATAGTTGCTCTTGTTACAATTAATCCGACGAAAACGTCGAAACGTAAAAGCCTGGACCAGCCTGATTATGAGATTCCTGAGCTACTGGACCAGCCGGACTTGCCAACACCGACCGAATTAAGACTATACTCGGATACCGTCGATCAACTGGAGCTCACGAGCCCACCAGATATCGAGCCGCATCAAGACCAATCGTATCTACCAGTCTTTTCGAGGAAGATGCAACCAAAGAATGAGACGCCTGGGTCGAAAATGTTGAAAAGTCCTCTTTGGAAGCGGACTATTCACAATGCCCCGGACGAACGGCTGCCATGGTTTGAAAGACGAAAACGCTTTGCAGCGATACGAAGGACGGCAATCGACGCGTTTGCACCAACCAGCAAGGTGCCTCATCCAAAAGCGCTTGATGATGCACCTTTTCAATCTATGCGAAAATAAAAAATTCATGAAACCACAAAAGCATGTTTTGTTGTTCAGACCAGTAGTTGTTGCTTTGATTCCCCGGTGCCGAAGCGATCCTGCCACTTTCACTCGTCATCTTGTGTCGGACGAGACGTGTAGCGGTCTTTGATCTTTATGTCGATCACCATGTCAGACTCAACTCTCAGAATCTACAGCGAGGACTATCCGTTGACGATTGTTGGCCCGGTCAAGGAGGGCTGCTTCTTGTCTACATATTCAAGTGACTCCACTTATCCAGATCATTCCACGTTTCAGTCATCATTTGTGTTCATGAATGTGTATTCATGAACGAAGAACCCGAGGAGTGGAAAAAAATACACTTACAACGTTGTCAGTTCACTTTCCACAATCGATGACCCTATTCGAAGCTATGCAATGGTTGCAGAGGCGACGTTCGTCTTCTTGCCCCTCCCCTTTTGTGTGAAGGTAGCTGCTGCTGGGCTGCTGCTTCTTTCAACGCGCTCTTCCACTCCCTCGCAATGACGCTTGGCGACGCCCCTCCCAAGTGCTTTGAAGTCGACGCTCCCTACTTGTCTCTTCAAGTGAGAATCTCCATATTCTATCCTCATCACGGTCATCTTCCAGGCAATGGAAGGGCGCCACCTGGTGACTCAGACTGTGCTCTACCGCATTCACGCGTGGTGTCGTCAGTTATTCTACCTTGTCATGCTCTGCCTACTTAGTTGTTTTGGCGAAGACAAATCTAGTTGCCAGACGTTTCCTCAGTCAGACGAAAAGCAAGATCTCGAGCGGATTCAGGAGCAAGTTCGTCTTTTTATCCGCATTTTTCTTCTTTTCACCATTAGTCGAAGGGCAAGCAGTATTATGAGACTCGCTTGCAGATTCTTCATCGCATCACCTCTACAGAACTTCGTCCAAGACGTCCAGCGAGATCTCCAAAGCTTCGGCTTTGTCCACAGCTTTCGGACATTCGCGAAGAACCCGAGGAATCTGAACTTCATCCGCGAAACACCCACCGAAGATAGGAAAAAATTGCCACGGGTTTCATCTTTTAATGGCAACTATGTAGCTCTAAAAAACGAGGAATCTTTGTCTACCTCGCCTTATCCGTGTGCAGGTTTCTTTTAGTGCTTCTTGACTGCCTTCTCACTGCCTTCTTGAAGACAAATACGCCTCATTATTGGGGGGGGGGGGGTGAGGGCGCGCATATTTGAGTGTTCAAAAACTAACGCGGCATGCAGGGCTCTCCTCGCGCCTGTCAGGCGGCTAGATCGCCCGCCCTGAGCAAGGCTGTGTTTTCGCATTCGCGTGTTTCGTTGAAAGGCGCTGTTCCCTATCATTCCAACAGGCCACGTTCGTGTTCTTTTACCCCTTCACAGCAAGGAAAAGACCCCGCTTCTTGAACGTCAAAGAAGGGGTGCAAAGGGACAGGAGCGTAACAAGTTGGAACGGGCTGCCACTGTTACAATCTTTCCAACTCTCCCGTTTCTCGACCCATTCACTCATTTGCGTAGCCGATCGACCAGGACCAACGTTGTGAGTCACGTGCGCTGCATGTGAGTGCTAGTTGCTCTTCTACCACCTTCCAGCATTTTTCCCCCCACAACTTTTTTGTCCGTACGGGCTCGTTTATCTCGTTCCTCTGCACCCGGCCGGGAGAAAACAGCCCTTACCACTCTGCAGCGGCACGTAGCGATGTGGTCACCGATCTTTACCCTTGCCGACCCTTCATCGTCGGGGAGGGGGGGGGGGGTCATAGCTTGGGGTAAGAGTCAATTTGCGGCCTTATTGTCGATTGGGAAATCGTAAATTGATCGAATCACTCTGCCACAAATTTTATTGCCAGAACACAAAAATCAATTATGAGTTTGAATTCACTTCAGAGTTTTTCACCGGCTTTTCGAAATCAAAATGGACAGTCAGATTTCTTTTCTTATGAGAAGATAGAAGAGACTTGAGAAAAAGGCATAAATGGCATCTCCGTTTTGACGGATAATTTTTGTCCATGCATGCGGACCGAATTCAACACGAACAGGAAGACGTCTTACAAGTCCATTGATTAAGATCGACCGTGGGAGATGGACTAGAAAGAAGTCCAGTTGGCGCTCTCCGCCTGCCCATTGTTCTAGCAGCTTTGAAAGCCCTATAGCCGAAATGTTCGGAGCGTTGTAGAGCAAGCCAAGAGATGTCCACTTCCAATTCACCAGCGCATCGTCGTCGATCATTGCCGTTCCAGTTGTGGCACTTCTATTAGTTAAAGAAGGTGATGCGACATCAAATCCTTGCAAGCGGCGTACGCGCAAATCGTTGAAGAAATTAGCCGGTAAAGTAATCCTTGAGTTGAACTTGAAATTGCACCAAAGGGCTTCTGGGAAGATTGACAAAACATTCAGGATCAATGCCGGCGGTGTGAGGTTGCTCCAGGTTCCAGTGTAGCGAAAGTGCAGAACCAGAATGGAACAGATGAATTCTGGAAGATGCTTCGTAAAATCGACCGCCTGCTTCATGCTCAACTGTGCAGTCATCACCGTGGGCAGAAAGTGCAGCGTGATGTGTTCAACAAGCGTTCGAATTGTCTGCATGATGGGTTTTGTTGACGAAACGACTCGAAAAACAACCACCCATCCTTTGAAGTTTGGGTTCTTGTACTTGATGAAGCTGAATTGAGACGTTCCAAGTGAAAAATGATTTGTTACGAAAGGGCAAAGCTTTATGTCTCCTCGATGTTGCGTGTTACCGAAAGCGATATGGTCTGAATTGGTCCATCCGATATTCTTACCGTAATCAAAATAGACCTTCACCCAAGGAAACTGGTCCTGAGAGCATCTCAACGCAGCAGCATTCGCATGGCAGAAAGAGTCAAAGAAACGATTTACAGAATGAAGACGAAGAAGCTCGCGAGGGTCGATATAGGCAAGAATGTGCAGGAACAACTCCGGCGACAAGTCTTGAAACATTTCAAGTCAAATGAGAGCGACAAGGTTTTGAAGGATGCTGTGGTTTGAAAAGTGATAAGCATGTGAGAATTTGGTTCTCTTGTAAAAAGTTGCAGTTAGTTCCCACCTCATGATTTCGACGTTCAAAAGCCGAAACAAAGCTGTCTGTGGCGTTTTGTTTGCCTGTCATGTAGTGTGTACCTTCTTTCTAACTTTGACACAAACGCGCAACATCAAGCACAATCCAGGCAAATGCTTTCGCGCTGCCTTTGACACATTATCTGAGTGAACTGAAGACCTTTCAAAATTTGTTAGGTCCTAAAGAAGTCGTTTAAAAGCGCAAGTTGTGGAACAAAGATTTATTCGCGGTGTCAAAGGCGAGCAGAGAAAAGACCACGCTCGCAAGTCTCTGTAGGCTAGACCGACGTGGTAGCCGCCGTTGTTCCGCCTGTCGTTGCTCCTGCGGCTGTTGTCGCACCGGTTGTAGCTGCCGCTGCAGTCGTCGCACCAGGACACATCCCGCAGGTCTGCTGACAATACGCCTTCTTCGTCGCAGCTGTATAGCTGGCGCTTGCGCAAAAGCCCTTCGAGTTCCAGTCGGCACATCTTGGCACCAATTCTACGCCTTCCTTTTCCCCACTCACTCTGTTTTAGCGTCAACACACGCGGTGCTGACGCAATACTTGCATGTGGCTGCGCATTTCTGGGCCAGCATATATTGATAGGTCGGATTGTTGCAGAGATCCTTGTAGCCGGCGCAAGTCGTTGCGCCCGAATTATCTACGCAAGCTGAAGCAGGATTGCATTTTTTTAAGTGAAATGATACGTACTGTTCGGTTTTGCTGTGGTGGTGGCGGCGGCCGTCGCAGCGGCAGTAGTTGCTCCTGTGGCGGCGGTGGTTGCTCCAGCCGCTGTTGTTGCGCCACCTAGAAGCGTCGCTCGATCCTTTGAAAACTTACTTGCAGTAGTGTCGGTCGACTGCCCAGCAGCAATTGCGACGAGGGAAACGATGAAAAGGATTTGGAAGCTCATTGTCGAGAGGTAAGGATGAAGCGCTTGCTTCTGTCCTCCCGGACACCGGTAGGGCTTTTATGTTCATGTCGATAATAGTTTGCACAGGCGATCGCAGTTGGTACCGCTCGAAGTCACCTCATTCGGTGCGAGTCGCGGACGATTGAAAAAAAAGCAGGCAGTCTCTCCCGGGTAATGTCGGCCATTGAATGAAACCGGGAAAAGGTTGGGTGCTTCTGGCCTGTTTAAACATGAAGCATTCGTGATGTTTCTCACAGCCAAGAGCTGCAGTCTAAATGATCGAAAATCACACTTTTTTCTTATGGAACGCAACGTCTTCCGGGTTCCGGTTACTTCAAATTCGCATTCAAAGAAGCTGACCAGCAAAACGACTACGAATCGCGTGTGTGCGTCCTTTTCTCCAGGCACTCCATTTTTTTGCGATGTCAAAATACGTTCATTGAAAGAATTGGCTGTCTTTTCCCACATATGGAAACATTTCAGAATTGCTACAGAGTTTGTGCTTCGTAACTCCTCCTTCAACTTGTAACGCGAACAGCGTTCCCACTTTTGAACCCTCGAGCCTTCTGAGCATGGCGCACCTCTTCGTCCACCTCTCCTATAGGATCCCATCAATTCTGCTCTACGTCTACGTTTTCTGGTTTCAACTGAGCAATAAGGGCGGCCATTTTAGTGAAACGTTCAGCACAATCTATCTCACGTCCGAAGCTGTGGTATACTAAAAATTAGAAAAACACGGAAAAAAATGACGTTCAGGATTTGACAGCGTATTTAAATTCGGTCTTCATGCAGCGTCTTCCAGGCTCTGGCTACTTTAACAAGTTTTATCTATCCCTTGGCGATTGGGCCGCAATACTGAGCGTACCTTACGTTTGCCTAATGTATTTTGGCTACTTGCAAAGCGTCTTTCTTTTCGTTATGACTGTAAATAGATGGACCGCCATCTTTCTGCCCACTTACTACCAGAAGGTTTCATTTGTTGCTTCATTCATGCTATTCTGGCAGATTTGGAAGAATCGAAATACAAGACTTCTCATAACGCTAGTTCTCTTAGGGCCGCTGGGTCCTTGCATCGCTCACATGGGGAGGGATCTGACTTTTGTCGTCGCAGGAACGTCAGTCAGTGCGCGCTACTCAACGGTGGGGAGGAGAAAACAACAAACATAGATTTCAGAGTATTCGCAACCTTCTTTATGGCCAAAGCATTTGTACATTTTCCGTCGTTGGAAGTTGTGCCCTGGCTAACGCGGCGACTCTCTTCGGCATGCATCGTGTTCTTACGGTTTGTACCGATATTAGCGAATGTCGTTGTGCAATCTAGACGTCAGCACGAGATCGACTCGAACGTAATCATCTGGCCCTCAGTATCGCCACTTTCTGCACGCAACTCATCACAGCTCTCGACACGGTTTGTTTTGGTTTCTTTCCCAAGCCGAGCAGCCACTTCGAGATGAACGCTTGAATGTAGCTGTTAATAACACGAATCTTGTAGTTTTTCGCGGTCCCAGACGTTCCAGTTAACTGGATTAGAGCCTCACATGTAGGTAGTTGTAGCGAGCAACAGGCGACTATTGTAGCCCATAGACGAAGCAAAAACTTTGCAAGCCGTGATTTCAGCTTGTTCTCTCGGTTTTCACGTCGGGTTGGCTATTCGATTTCGCCCTCGGTGCCGTCTACTTTGTGATGGATGCAAACTGTTTGACGGCGCCCTACTTCCTTGTTCTCTTCAACGAGCCACTTCGTCGCAGTCTCATCCCAAAATGTATTCTAACAAGACTTGAGCCGGAGACCAGTGTTTGGATTACTTCTAGTGCTCGTCCCTAATAAATGACAAGCGACATGTAAAAAATGAAGAAATACAAAGAGGTGAGGAAGGGAAGAGAGGGGGGGGGGGCGCACGGGAATTTCTTTGCGATCGAAACGAGAGCGCCTTTGCCAATCTGCTCAAAGTTTCTACGACATTCAGATGATTTGACAGTGAGAACAGATGAGGCTAGCAGGGCGTTGTCACCAGCCGAATGCTGCTGCGTCTTCAAACGTCGACTCCCGAGACGCGCGGTCGTTATCGCTCGTTCCTACGTGCTGTTCGGGCCGTTCACAGAACTGAGCCGCCCAGACGCTCCTCCATCGGGCGCCAATTTTTGAACGCGGGTTCAACTCATCGTGCTGAATTGCAATGATGATCTTTCTGGACTTACAAATACGGGCTGCCAGACCAGCTTTTTCTACACATGGCGGAGAGATTGTTCTCTCAAATCATCTCTCTCAAAACAACACAAAGTTTGTACTAAGATCGGATGAAAGTTGCGAACTGAGAAGGACGTGCTGACACGCCGCACGCTTGAAAGCGATTGCACTAACAAAATCTGGAAATGGAGCTTTTCTACACATGGCGGGGAGAAAAAAAATGGAACAAAATCTTACAATTAGTCAGCCTTTCACAAACTGGGCAAGTTCTAAATTTGCTTCACCTTATCTTTACGCTCCTTCACAACAGAGTCGCACAGACGCAGACTTTGAAGCCGTCTTGTTTAGGGTGGAAATGAAAGAAGTAAACCCAACAAGTATACGACTTTTAGCCAGAGGGACGTCTGTTGAGCACCCCAACATCACAAATCCGGTTATTCGTTGCCCCCTCCGAGGAATGTCGGGGCGGTGTCGCAATAAAGGCCGCCGGCACCTTTGCAGCTGTAAAGGAATTTGCTGATTCACGGCTTTTTCGTTCATTGTCATTGTCACTCGTTCGCCTCGTTTACTTGTTTCGACGGTGCCTTACATTTGTCCAGTTTAGACGTTTGCTCTTGATGACCATCTCATATTCTTGGTCATTCTTTACACTACTAGTCACCACCCTCATAATCTCCAATGGAACAGCGCTGATCTGTTGGCAGAAGAGTCCGAATCACTCCGACGGCGCCTTTGTCCACTGTCCCCGAGGCAGCTACTGCATGCACAGCACCATCTTCGAATGGGGCAGCTCCAACTTCACAACCTGGAAAGGTTGCGTTAGCACGACTGTTTGTGAGCTATCGGGTGCCGTGAATGACTGCTGTTTGTCCACTCAAGCCAAGTCCTACCTTTTGATGTGCTGTTGTGAAAGAGATCGGTGCAATCGACGTGTTGTCGTCCAAACCAAAGACTAGATCTTGCATTTTTGTTCACTTCCATTTCTCCCTTGTTTCTGATGCAGTGGTTTGTATAAAAATTTTGTCTGGTCTCGAACAGAAGAGCAACAATGCAATATGATGTATGATGAAAAGGACAAAATTTTTCCGGTGTGCATGCTAAATGCTGTTTTTCAATGCAGATGGTATTTGGTTGTTTCGCTATACTTTCTGGGGAGACCACATAAAGAGAATCGGTGAACTTTCTTCCCCAGCCCCCCCCCCCCCCCCGACAAATAGTGAAGACAGCTATCGTGCTGAATATCTACTTTCTTCAAGGAATGCTCATCTCTTCTGTATTGGTCTAAAATTCATTCCCGGAGTGTCGCCCATTTTAGCGGCCCTGACCTTCTAACAGCAATGGTGCTAATTACGGGAAGAAAGTATTCACATCCATCACTTGTTGTCCACTGTGAGCGCTTGTCAATTGTCTTTCTTCTTTTTCATCATGGAAGTCCTGCGAGTGGTTTCCAACTGTTCGCCGGTTTCTTCGCTTCATTTCGAGTTCTTTCTCAAGTCCGAGAGAAGTTGGACCAAGCCACTCGCAACGTCGCATAAGCTATGGGCGCGCCCTGTTGACGAAAACCACGCCGATGACTGGGTGTGCCATTTTCGATATGCGATTATCTGGACTAGCGACTCGCCTCACAATAACGTCATCAAGCTAAAAGCTTGCACTTTGAGTGCGCAAACTTCTTATGAATACTTTTTTTATGATACGCAAATTTGGAACAAACTTGGTCTCATCGTTTTGATTGAAGAAAGGCAGATGGATTCAATGCCGCTTCCTCAAGAACTTCCGTCACCTGATATGGACGCGAAGTTGTTCTTCACCGACTCGGCCGCGGCGATCGAGGTGCGAGCCAACTGTGTGGTCGTTCTGGACGATGCCGCCGTCTATGCTCATCAAGATATTTTGTGCTTGTATTCAGCGACTTTTCGTGAAATGCTAAACACAAAGTCACTCTCTCGCGAGACCGAAAACCCCGAAAATATGCTGGCCATCTCAATTCCTGATGTACGTCAAAAAGATTTTCTGGCTTTTCTGGGATGCCTTTATCTGCCAACGGACCCAATCTGTAAGGCGAATTTTGGCGCCATTCTGGCGCTTGCGGACTGCTTTGACTGTAAAGTGCTACTAACGCAGTGCGAAGCTTTTCTCATGAACTTCGCTCCCAAAAAGGTGATCGATTTCATCGCTGCCGTTCATTTGGCTGATCGGTTTCGCTTTGAGAAGTTTCTTCGCTTCACGGCGATGAAGGCAACGATGCCCATGCTGGCTGAAATCTTGAGTGAGAAGTTTTACGACAACCTTAGTTCAAAAACCGCTTCGTTTCTGCAAACGATCCCTCAGCAACACATGAAAAGTCTTCGAATTTGAATCTCTCTGAGAATTAAATTGCGTCGCGATAAATATTGCTTGGTTAGTTTATTGACAAGAGACACATTTGCATCTAGGTTAAGTTAGTTCTTAAAAGTTAATAAACACCGATAACGCTGTGATGTTTTGCAATAGTGAACGTTGAATGATGAAAGTGACGCTTATGACGAAAGTAGAGAGCTTCGCCGTCAGGACGAACAACCCTAG
>JAQIXL010003218.1:0-10865 GCA_034700245.1 Poikilolaimus oxycercus | reverse complement strand
GAGCGGTTTTCAGAGAGCTCTTGGCTTGGCTTCCAAGTTCTAAAGCCCATAGGCGACTTAAAAAGGCACAGCATGAGAGTCCAGCTAACTTCGAGCGGTTTTCAGAGAGCTCTTGGCTTGGCTTCCAAGTTCTAAAGCCCATAGGCGACTTAAAAAGGCACAGCATGAGCGAGCGGTTTTCAGAGAGCTCTTGGCTTGGCTACGACGTCTATAAGGCCCACAGACGACTTAACGGTAAATGTCGTGCAGCTCGAATGAACTTCTCTAAGTTCATCCCTTTCTACTTCGAATTGATGGCCTCTGATAGCTCCACGTTGCTCAGCGACCTCGATTGTCTATAGAAAAATTAAAAAACAAAAAGAAAAATTTCAGACGCTAAAACTCGTACACGTCGATTTTGCAACTTTTCTCTGTTTACCCCCCAGGATGGCCCCGGCACCCACCTGACATGGGGTTTTTCGGAATCAGCGTAGCCTAATTAGTCTAGAAAAACTAACCCCGGGGGGCCTGGGGGCCTCTAAGGTCGATGTCACGCTCAGTCAGGCACCTAGCACATTCTATTATACATAGAGGTTATGGCGTGAAAAGGTTATTACAAGCTACTGACTCACATAGCAAGCCCAAACCGTCAGCGAGTCGCCCAGCGCCATGATGACTTTGATGTCGGCTGGCCTCACCGAGTGGGCCGAGGTTGGAACGGTTTTGCTTGGCTTCATCAGCTGCGCGTCACATTTGTAGTTTGACACTCCGTAGTCGGGAAGGGGCATCTCCCCAGTCTCTACAAGATCGGAATCAAAGTAAACGTTTCACTATGCTTTACAACCTTGGATTAGTGGTGACATGAGGTAGAAGAAGCAGTAAAATCCCTTCAAACTCTCTTCATAGAAAGTGCCAAAAACTAACCTGCTGCTGAGAAGTGCATATTGGTGACCAGCAAACTCTTCTCGACCGGGTTCACTCCAGGTTCATCTTATCAGCGAGAGCTCAAATTTTAGCTTGCCGACGCCCATCTTACTCCGGTCTCTAGCACTTCCTGATTCTGATTCTCTAACAACCACGGAGCAAGCAATACTTGGCAGAGTTCAAACGGGTGATCGAGAGTTTCTTGTCGATTTATGTGCGCTCAATCAACTTCCAATCATGCTCTTCCTGCCGTGTTCGAGGAACGAAACCCATGGGGGCATCGCTGAAAGTTCGAAGAGCGTTTCCAGTTCATGCGAGCACTTCTCTTTGCCTAGAAAAATTGTGCAAAAATAGTTGCGTTTTACATGTTGACCGCGAAACTGCTGATTGTGAGCGCTCGTTTTTATGTATGTAGCGATCAGTAGGGTTGGGTTTCGGGGTTGAAAAACTGGGGTTACCGGGTTCGGGGTTGACGGGGCTGGCAGAAACCCGGGGTTGTCGGGATCGGGGTTGACGGGGTTGGGGAAAACCGGGGTTGACGGGGTTGAGGATTGATCAGCTGTAATATTTTCTCACAGAGTATTAGCTTCAACTACTTTCTCACCAAGTAACACTTTTGACGACTGAGGAAAGGAGTGCTTTGAAATCAGAGTGCAGCTCTGTTTTGAATTCACTAGCGCTGTCAAAGGCCTTGATGGCCAAAGCATTCCTGACCGCCTGAGAAAGTTTGACGAGTCAACACTTTTGCTTACAATTAACTGGTGTTCTACCAGAGAGACGTGTTTCTAGTGTCTCTGGAACTTTCCAGTTTCTGGACAGAGTTCATGAACGTGAACGTTGAAATTATTCAAGGACTTAACTATGACAACAAGTCACGTGCGCTCGGGGGTTGGTAAAAAACTGACCGCACTGACCGCACTGACCACACTGACCGGAAAAAGTAAAAAAACTGACCACACTGACCGCGCTGACTCACTGACCGAGGTTTCGATCCCCGTCACTTTCAATATCTTTTGCCGCTTTCGAGGTTGCTTGTCTTTAGTTTCTTTCGCTTCTCACATCAGAGACGCTGACCTTCCTCAACGTCCTACTTGAGTGGTAAGCAAAGCTTCCAGCTTCTGTGTCTTGGTTAAAGAAGAGCGAAGCTGCAAAGCTATCGAGTTGCCTTTGCTGACCGTCAGTGAGCTGACTCGAACGCATTCTCTCTACACTGGAATGACGAGGTGCATAACATCGACAACTTCTGCCCAATCTCAGCATTGGGGTTATGTTAGAAGAGCCGCGATCGCTGACAGAGTCCAAGGATGGACGTGAACCGCCGTCACGAGCTTCTTTGGCACGCTGTATTCAAGATTTTCAAGATTTATCAAAGGCTAATTTCAAAGGGATAGTGCCGCTTGTAGTCCGATCTTGTCCCATTGATCGTCCGATTCGTTGCGCGCCGTCCTCATCCAGGTTACGCCGAGTCGGTCCGTGAAGTCATCTGCTCATCGCCTCTTTGGTCGTCCAGCTTGTCTCTTCCATGTCCGTGGAGTCCATTCTGGGAGGATGCGTGGCCATCTTGTGCTGTTCATGGTAGCACGCTGTATGCCTCACACAAAATTGTCGCTTTCACTTCAACAACCAAAGGACCTTACGCCCTTCCATTAAGAGGGACATCAACGGAGCAGCAGTGACCGCTATTGTCTTAGCTTTCTCAAACGGGATTACTCGGTTTAAGCTGGCATCCGGAGTGTCCAAGACCGGCCCGGGCTCCATGTTTGAGCTGACCAGAGCTTTAGGCTGGTCTTCTGAGACAATCCAAGACCGACCCGGGTTCTTTATGTACTTCAGCTGATCAGAGCTTTAGGCTTGGGTTATTCGGGACCGTCCGAGACCGACGCGGGTCCATTTCTTGCTTACGATACATAAAGGAGAGTGAAGAGAAAGGAGAAGAGAGGGAGAAGAGGAGAGGGAGAGAAGAGACCGTATGTTGGTGCAGCCACCCACACGCTGCCCGAGAATCGAGTCTCGCGTCCTCTTAGTCCTTGTCCATCCCGACCTCGCAAGGAGATGAGGCGGGCTGTTCAAGGAGTAGGGAGACTCCGGGACCCTCACGACAATACTTCTATTGGAGCAAGATGATCCTCGACCTTTCGCATTGTGATCTTGTCCCAGTCTCGTTGAGTGAATCTTGATCTCGTACTCTCAAAGCGAAGGTCGACGTTTACCTTCACAAATAAGACTTCCGTTTCGCGAGCCTTTGACACAAAGCAACTGGGTTCTCTCTTTGCGATAAGTGACTGCTCTACCTAGCTCAACCGGCATCTTTTACAAGTCACTCAAAGCATCAGCGGTTAAACCAGAACCAGACCACGACTACAGCGCCGAGAGATTCTTGGGAGACGAACCGGAGGTCTGGTCAGCTCACTGACGGTCAGCAAAGGCAACTCTTCCTTAACCAAGACACAGAAGCAGGAAGCTTTGTGTAACACTCAAGTAGGACGTTAGGGAAGGTCACCGTCTCAGAGAAGCGAAAGAAACTAAAGACAAGCTACCTCAAAAGCGGCAAAAGACATTGAAAGTGACGGAGATCGAACCCTCGGTCAGTGAGTCAGCGCGGTCAGTGCGGTCAGTTTTTTACCAGCTCCCCGTGCGCTCACAGCAGCTGCCAGCTGGAAGGCCTCATTGAACAGCAGAATATTTTGAATCCTGGTACTCTCTCTTTTGTGAGCTGTTTGGAAGACAACCAGGAAGCGAAAGGGCATTGTTGTCGCTAGTTTGCACGCCCTCGTGGATTGCACCCGCCACTGGGGTTCATGTACCGTGTAGCCAGAGACGAACTACCATAGAATAGCATAGAATAAGCTGGTGCGAAGACAAGAAATAGTGAACCTCGAAACATTTTATTTCTTGACTTGTGAGACTTTCATGCGCAGTTCTTGCTGTTTCCCACGGTCGGGAAGTAGGGGCAGTCCTCAAAGCTTCGCTTCATCAATGGAATCTTACTGTTCGAAGGCATCCTAAGAGTGTGCCGTCATTGAGGAAGGAGACATTCGTGGACTTCGACCTGAACTCCGTCAATATCTAGAAGTTTCCGAACCCGACTGGCTCGAGGATGTTGTTCCAGAGACTTCTTCCGATGATCGCATGTCCATACTGACTCCAGTGGAAGCAGTCGGGGGCCAAGAAAGTCTTGTCGTACACTCCGTTGACCTAGAGTTCTTTCTTCTCGAAGGGAAACGTGCCTCACCATAGGAGGAAGCGAGTCTTGAAGGAAAGGCTGCACGACAACAGTGAAGTCATCAGCTTCGTATTCGCCCGAGGCCTGGATGTCGTAGACGACTTGACGATAAGCGTCGCACAGCGTCTTCACATCCCCAGCTGTCCACGAATCGCAAGGACACTCCGTTCTGAAACCGTCTTTCCTCGTGTGTCAAGTTATCAAAGAGAGCCAATACATGGGGAAACTCACGTATGAGCTACGGCACAGATGGGATCCTCGTCGAAGAACTTCATAATGCCCACGTCGAGGATTGCGACAAAGTTAACGATCAGACGAGGCACTTGCTTCTAGAAAACTATCACATTCTCCTTGTGCTCACTTTGAGGACATCGAGGCCGGCGTGAATGTTTTTCTCGTAGAAGGCTGGTGTGTTGCTCGTCTGAAGACCTTGACCGACCGCAAAATCTTACCCCATTCTTGTAGCAATAGTAGCAGGCGTCGCCGCCGCCAATGAAAACAGTGAGGAGCTTCCACGAATTGGCTACGTCCACCTGCACCTCTTCCCTCTCCAATCTACTCGCTCACATTATGTGCTTGCATTTTCGAGATGAAGTCTCTGGCCAAAGCTGGAAGACCATCCGACCGCTCGCCGTCAACAGCCACGTTCAGTCTCGCCGTCTGTAACAATATTTAAGGGAGGAATGCACGCACCTCCCACTGTTTGCCAGTGCCAATAGAAGCACCGAAGAGATTAGGATTGAACTTTTGAATGATTGCTGCAAGACGATCTGAAGATTGAAAGTGGCAAACAAGCGAGGGTGATGTGTCCTTCGAGTGGAATTTCCAATCCTGCCGCGTACGAGAGTCCTCTGTCGTCAGCAAAGTGTGCCGGGGTCGTTGCCTTCGCTCCCAGACCGACCTAGAACGCAGTCAAGAAACAGCGACTCCCACCGTCAGCGAGTCGCCCATGGCGGCGATCACGTCGATGTCAGCGAAACGGACGCGGTTCACGTTCGTCGGTGGCGATGGACTGGGTGTCATGACGCCTACAGGGCAGTTGAGCTTCGCCCCGAGGTCTTTCGCCTATCCATTGATGACGAGTAAGTATGCAACTACTGTAACTTCGTGAATGAAAAGAGCAAGAACGAACAGATGGCGAAGAGCATGACGCTGTCCTTTCCGATCAGAAAGGCGGAAGAGGAAAGGTACACTGGGACCCGGGACAAGATATCAAGAGAAGCGCGGCCACAGTCAAAGAATTTGGTCCTTGCACCCACTCCGCCCAAGTTCGACTTCGGACTCGTAAGAGCGCGAAAAAGAGCAATATTCCGCTTTCGTGATCAGGTGCACATGAACAAGCCTCGAGTTCAGAAATCGGGGGCCACCAACTTCTTTTCTACAAAGACTATGGAAGTGAAGTGGGGAGGGGGGGGGGACTGTTTCGACGAGGGACTGTTTTCCCTGTTCAGCCGGCCCAATCTCAAAGATCCCAACTTTCAATTTTCAACCTCAGCACAAGTGATAGCAAGACAGCCTACTGTTCATTACCAATGCGGCGAAATTTTTGAAGGGAAGCCTTGTTAATTGGCGTGCCCATCGCAACTTCAGTGGCAACTTTTATTCAGTCATAAATAAGGTATCCTTTAGTCACAACGTATAAACTTAGTCGTCCTTCTTCTCCTTGCTGTCCTTTTCCTTGCTATCTTTCTCCTTGCTCTTGTTCTCATGGCTTCGATCAGGCGCTGGTGTTCCTGGGTTCTGTGGCTGATACGGCTGAGGAGCCGGAGCTGGTGGAGCAGTGGGAGCGTCGTAAGTCGGATTCGGGTACGAAGGGAAGGATCTTGGTGGGCACGGACAGTAGGCGGCGTCATGCCCCGGCGTTCCCGAGCCTCCAGGTCTTCCCGGCACACCATCAGCGCCCTGACGTCCTGGGAATCCTGCCGGTCCAGGCGCTCCAGGATATCCAACTCCAGGAGCACCGTTCTCTCCTGGATAACCCGGAAGACCCTGCGGTCCAGCTGGGCCAGGCGCTCCAGGCGGTCCAGGTCGTCCAACTCCGCGTCCACCAGAACGTCCAGGCGATCCAGGAGCTCCAGGTGATCCTGGGGCTCCCGGCACTCCGGCATCTCCCGGCTGTCCAATAGCTCCATTCGCATAGCCAGGTGCTCCAGGTATTCCAGGTAGTCCCGGTGCACCGTTAGGTCCAGGTGGACCGACGGGTCCACTCAGTCCCGGCGCTCCAGGTGATCCTGCAGGGCAACGAATGCAAGGAGGGTTCGGTTGATTGCAGTTATAGTAAGAGGCTTCCCCAGCGGGCCCGTCTGAGCCAGGCGATCCAGAAACGCCAGGAGGACCAGGGACTCCAGCAGGCCCAGGCGGTCCAGCAGGTCCCGATGGACAGCGGGGCCGTGTGACTTCGCATTGGCACCATGCGGGAAGATTTGATGGGCGATAGCCGCTGGGTTGAGGTGTTGACGGGGATTGAGGGGTGGCTTGTGGCGAGGGCTGATTAGGACGATCACGATCACGCTCCTTCGAGTTGTCCTTCTCTTTTGAGTCCTTCTCCCTCGATTTCTCTTTGGAGTCGTCGCGACGATGGCGTCGTGATTCACCTGAATCGTCAAGCTTCAATCACAAAAGTCTTACGGAAGATGGAATCGAAAGGATTCTCGGCAGCTCGTGATGGCGGTGCTACGAGGACGTGAACGCCCATGATCTCGGTCCAGGCTGCGTCCGTCTCAACTCGGAAACTCTGAAAAACTAGTTACTTTCGCACATGTACACACAAAACATTGTGTAAAATGAAAAAGAAAACACACCTGTACTCCATCGATGACCTTATGGTGGATCTCGTTGATGGTAGAGTAGAGTGAGGGTACAACAATGAGTACCGCTGCCATGGCCACGAGGGAGGCGCAGCCGGCGACGCCCATCAGGAGCTTCTCTTCGAACATCTTCGTGTGGAATGCCTTTGCAACATTTGGATGCAGGGCTTTATACCGATGTCTCAGCCGCGCCGAGAGGAGAAATGCGCAAGAAACAGGTGGTCACGCTAAAACCCGAAGCCGCGGTTCTTGCCCTCTTAGCCCGGCCCGTTCCCTTAACGACAACCAATTGCAAGCAAAGTGGCCGGTATTTCGGTGCTAAAGTCCAGAAGGTGCAAACGACAGATAAGGCTAAGTGAGATCAGCCCCGATTTGAGGTTGGCTGAAAAAAGTTATGATTCGTCGTGGAAAATATTTCTTGGAGTTATTTGTTGATTCAATAGTCGGCATTGAATTTACATTTCTAACAACTCGCGATCTTCTTTTCTCATTTTCAGTTGTTTCCGTGGGTTTGTATTAACTAAAACGAAACACGACATTATTTCTGCTGACTAAACTGAAATTCGTAGGTGGCGCTTCCGCGCAGACAATGAGCGCGTGTCCAAATTAGTGCCCGTCGCGCGTCGCCGAATAGGGAAAGAACACGCTCTTTATTCTTCATCCCGTCACGTTTTTCGGCTTCCGCATTAGCGCTTCAAATAGACCACTCTTACGTTTGTGCTTTAGCCTTCTTTTTGCTTGTTCTTGGAACAAGAAACAAGGAATTCGGATTGCAAGACGAATCAGAGAGGCACGGATCATTTGGCTTCATAAGCGTTGATGTCAAGCAAGTCTTCCCATCAAGCCTAATTAGGATGAAGAACTATAATATCTACTTGGGTTTGGAATTGGGCTCGAAAAGTCAAGCTTTAGGGGCTTGGGGAAACTGAATGCGTTTAACAGCGCACTACATACACCGATTTAGAGGCTGGTTGAAAAAACGACACGTATTCTGCGCCTCGCAGTCTTTGCCTCCTTTTCACTTATTTCCACTCGATAACAAGTGACAGAAAAGAAGACCATATTTCTGCTGACTAGGCTGAAATTCGTAAGTGGCGTTTCCGCGCAGACAATGGGCGCGTGTCCAAATTAGTCGCCGTCCGCGCGTGGCCGAGGAGAGAAAGAACACACTCTTTAGTCTTCATCCCGTCGCATCTTTGCGCTTCCGCCTTGGAACTTCAATTAGTCCCACCTCTTTCTTGTGCTTTAGCCCTTCTTCTTCTTTGTTGAAACAAGCAAGCAAAATAAGACTTGCGGCTGTTTGATGAGTCAAAGCCGAGTTATGGCCGCGAGCCTTGGCTAGAGTCATTCCCCGCAAGGCCACTGCTAGATCGGGCGCCGCATGAAATTTGTGGCATCAGCCGACAATTCGCTTTAGTCCTCGCCATCCAGGCGGCGAAATTTGTTTCCACGTCGGGACACTAGTCGAGTCAAACCTCAACGGCAGCAGCGACAGCTGCCGAATGGTTGGCTTGCAAGAATTGCTAGCGACATATTTCATTCCGAAAACGTTTTCAGCTTATTTGGGGCAAACAGGTTGACAGCTAAAAGTAGTTCCATTGGTTTCGTTTCTCTCCCGAACGACATTGTTTCTTTCTACGAGAGAGTCGCAGACGCCGAGGAGAGACAGCCGTTTGCCCAACCCTCATCGGAACGGCTCTCTGGCTGCATGAACAGTGAAATGGCTCACATCGTTGTCCCATATTGGAAGCAAAAGCGGGCAGCTGGCCGCTGACAGTCCATTAGTCTCGTCCACTTTCCTGCCTTCCTCTTCTCTCGTTTGTCACGACGACTGCTCTGTTCTTGCAAACGACAGTGCGCCTCAGATTTCCCGCACGGCGAGATGTTGATCAGCCATAGTATGACGAAACTAAGTCTGCGGGTCTACTTTCTACTAGTTCTATGTACTATGTTTGTTGACCCTACATACTTGTTGTCGAAGTCAACCCTTTAGATCTGTGGATTTTGACTGTCTTGTTAAGCGCTATCCTCGCGGAAGGTCTAAACATGATTTCTTTGGGAATTGTAAGTGTTTCATAAACTGCAGTAAGCGGCTACAATCCGCAGATCGTACTTCTGTCAATTGTGTTGCTTCACATCGGAGTATCTTCCCTCACAAGCGTTTGCAGCGGTGAGTACAGCGAACTGGAAGAAAACGAAGAAACGACAAACAACAAGGTCTGTGATGAGCGCGGAATACTTTCTCGATTCAGTGGAAAAAGGCAGCGACACTAGTCTTTGAAGTCCTCGTAACTCATTATACATTAGTGGTGTTTGCGCACGTGAATAGGTGGCTCGTTAGAGAAACGTGTTCAGGTAGGCAGATTGATACTCTCACTTATTTCAATCGAGATTTCGACGTTCCGTCGTGTGCAAGAAATTTAGACGCTGTGATTATCTGCATCCTGTTCTTCATCGTCGTTTCGTTTGTCATAATATTCTTTCAACGTTTGCAACTGCTCTTAAGGTTTGCTATAGAACAGAAGAATGTAGCTTCGGGCAGCGTTTAGGAAGAAGGAAAGCTCTATAGACGAAGCTAAGCCCAATGAGACCATTTCGCCATCAAGAAGGGGAAGTTTGGGTCCTGTATAAGGCGAAAAAAATTCGGAGCATTGTCACGGGAATCGTTCGTCTTTCGAATGGGAAAGTAGGTGACATCGTGACGAAATTAGAGTGACAAATAGTAATAAACCATTTACTGTAATTGCATAGCAATTAGTTGTCAATAAAGGCTACTCATAGTATGACAGCCGTGTGGCAGGTGCGCAAGTTCATCAGTGACGAAGCTCCTTGAGCGGATCTTCAGCATGTCCGATGAGACTGAATGAAAGTTGACCAAGTGCCGCGAAACTCACAAGCTGTACCAAAAGAAGCGATGCTCCTTTTCAGTAACGAGAAGCTTTGTCACTTCTTCATCTGTCAGCTTAAAGTCGAAAATCTGTGAGCTTCCAACTTCAAAACAGCTGAACTCACGTCGATGTTCTGCCGAATTCGTTCAGGATTCGAGCTCTTGGGAATGACAGCAATTCCACGATCGACAAGGAAGCGCAGAATGATTTGAGCCGATGTATTTCCATACTTTTGTGCCAGCTCGAAGACTCTCGGATCTTGCAAGGCATTTGGGATCTCCTGACCAGGATTGAATCTGTTTCACCATGATGTGAAACACTGACAATAAGAGCTTACACAGTCGGATCGCCGCCAGCAATTTGTCCCAATGAACCTAGCGATGCATAAGAAGTAATCGTAATGTTGTGCGTCTTGGCGATTTTCTGCAGCCCGAGTTGTGGCAGATACAGATGCAGTTCGACCTGGTGCCTTTATGAAAAACGATCAATCAACGATCAGTCACCTGAATGTTATGAGGAGGAACCTTTGCCACTTTCAGAATGCGCTAGGTCTGTTCCTCACTGAAGTTTGAAATACCAATAGCACGAGCTAGTTTCTTGCTGTAGACTTCTTCAAAACCCTGAAATGATGAGGTCGTACAGAGCGAAACATTCGCTCACCGGCCAGTAGTCCTCAACCTTTGTGTTGTTATCGTGACCGCTCACATCTCGTTCATCTCCTCCGTACTAAAATTGAGTGAGCAAATTATAGTTCAGCTCCAGCTCACCACAAAGGGGGTTGAACTGTGTGCGAGATACAGGTCGACGTAGTCCAGTTGAAGTTTCCTCAGCGAATCCCTAAGAGCCTCTTCAACAGGTCCTCCTGGATGGAGATTGGTGACCCAGCACTGAAGACTTGTGAAAAAGTCGCTTCCCAAACCTTTGTGGTCACAAAACATCTTTGTCGCGAGGCGCGCTGCCTGGTTGTACCGTGTGCGGGTGGCAGCGCCCGCGAACCGACGCTGGTGTACGCCGGAACTGGGATTAACCCGAGAGTGTGGTGGA
>JAQIXL010003217.1:0-10866 GCA_034700245.1 Poikilolaimus oxycercus | reverse complement strand
TCGGAAAATTCCCGGAGGTGACTAATCGACATTATCTACTCGGCTGATCTCCTAGACACCTTCGGAAAATTTGTCTGGGACATTTGCAAAGCGCTGAAATGCATTTTATTCCGTAAAGTCTTGAAAGCAAACCTCATTGTTCGTGGTGTAGGCCCTGGCCTCGTCTTCCGGTGCAATGCATGCGATGCAAAATAAGATGTTCGTCATGGTCGCATAGGAGTAAACCACAATTACTGCGACAAGCATGAGGCGTCGCTTGGAGAACTTGATTGTCACGTACTCGAGAAGCTTTCTTTCTAAACTGTCCTGAGAGCCATTTGATTGAGGGCTGAAGAGAGTCTCACTGCTGGCATTACAATCAAGTAACGAGAGAAGACCGCCACGATATAGGCGACGCTGACGTAGACACAAGTACAGTACAAAATCATCTGCAAACAAAAACAGTAAGATCTGGTGTGGCATGCTTTTTACCCCTGAAACGTATCCATGATGTGGGAAGTAAGATGCGAGATGCCCAGCAAAAACAATCACGGGCATGGGCAAGAGCGGCCCTGGCATCGACGGGCGTAGGAGAAAAGAGAGCAGCAGATCAAAGACGAAAAGGCATATCTTCAAGTCTGAAACTTTTATTTGCTAGGATCAAACCTGAATGTTGAGCGAGATGACTCGATAGCGAGCCCGTCTTCACTTTGAGGATTAGAAAGATTGCCAAGAGATTGAGAATAGCAGAAACAGTGCCGTGAACGGTGTAGAAATCATCCAAGAAGCTGAAAGGAGTCTGCATTAGACCACAACCACGAGTGCTCGCTTTCAATTGCTTTTTGGACTTCTTTGCGCTCTCATAGGCAAAAATGTCCAAAAAGTGGCCGTCTAATGTGAGATGCCTGCTGCAAACAAAAAGAAAAGCACCTGGCAAAGAAAGCGTGTTTTAGATTGAAACTTACCTGTGCCCAACGATCAAGGACGAGCTATCTGCAAATTATTGTATTTTGCACACAATCCAGTGATTGTTCGTGATCGTTCGTCAAACATACGTCAGATGGTAATTGATTGCTCGAAACCGTCAATTGCAAACAGCGAGCAAACTTCCCGTTCATGATTTCGACTTCAATACAAAGAGGACGTTTTTCTGTCAGACGTCTTATCGCCGACCCGAGTCGCCGCGCCTCGCACGGGGAGGAGGAAGAGGGAACGCTGTGGCATAGCGTGTGTCACCCCGACGCGCCTACGAGGCTGCCGCATTCCTTCCCTCTCTCTATCGTTTACAAGGTGGGGCAACGCGGTCAGAATCTCTCCCAGTGGACTGCCGGTACATGCCCTGGGACCAGACGCGTCCACGCGGGAGAGGAAAGTTAGACCAACTTTCCTCTCCCGCGCGGACGCGTCTGTGCCCAGGGCATGGCACCGGCAGTGCCGCTGAGGAGAGGAGCTGCCGCTTTGTCCTAGCAAGAACAGGCCTGAATAGATCTTGAACCCCCCTTAGAACAATGTTGAACTCCTCAACACCAAAAATTACGTCTTATGTCTGCGGTTTCAGGGCATTCATTACAACTCAGCTTATTCTAGCGCGCAATGTAGCGAGGAACATTGCTAGTACGTATACAATTGATTGTTCATTTCCAAAGTACTCCCACATTCATGCTCGAGGTCGGCTGTAAACAGAGTTGCGGTGGTTCACCTAACTGGTTCAATGAATGCCCCGAATGCATTTCCCCCTTTTAGTCGTTTCCCATGACCGTTTGATTTGTGCTTCCGTGCCCCCTCTGTATGGCTTGCCTGCGCTGTTTGCGACGGTGGCAGTCCCCCTTCCCCCGCGCCTCGACCGCCTTGGGGTCAGCCCATAAGGGGCGAAGTCACCTCCTCGAGGAGGGTGTTTGTTCAGACCACCAAGGGCAAGCTTTTCACGCCGAGCTTCTTGCTACCAGGCTGACTGAGCAATAGGAAGGCAGAATGAAAAACGCTGTCGACCTCTTCGTCTCCTCAAAGACTTACCACTCACACACAAATTCAATCCCTTGAGGCGCAGGCGCCGGCGTTGGACGACAACAACTCGTTGAGGACGCCTTCCTCTTCTCTTTGCAGACGAGAGGAGACCTTCACTCATTTTTGCAGACAGTCTAATCGAGTTCGTATTGTGTCTTCCTTGGTTCTCCTCGTTGAGCAGTTCACGTGCAGAGCTCAGTGAAAACCTGCACCACATAGGTTTCATGACGACGAAGGAACCGACGCTCTTCCCCCTAAAACTCAATTGTCCCTGGTAACAAGGCCTCCAGTGCGAAGCGCATGGAGAAAAACGCGTGAAAAAACGTGTGCGACGCAGTTTCGTCGCAGTTTTTCTGCAGCTTGTCCAGACGACAGCTGAAGATTTGCTTCGCGCTATAAGCTAGCCGATGTTTGTAAACGGGCCAGTCGCATGCGTGGGTCCAAGACGTCCACCACCCGCCTGGAGGCGTGGCCAATGCCCCTTTGCATCTTCTTCTTCTCCTTCTTCAGAGAGAGCGCGCGGCCGCGAAGGGGCTGCGGGCGGCGGGAGACGACGATGCGTGGTCTGAGAGCGACTTGACCACTCCCGCCTCCCTCTTTCCTTCCCCTTCTTTCCTCTTCCTTTTCTCGACTCAGGCTTGGTTAATCCGTTTATGCCCTCCCTCCTACTCAAGAGGACGGCAAGCAACAAGCACTACTTGTCGTCTTTTGGTCATTTGGCTCGTCTCCTTCTTCTCATTCTTTTCCTTTAAAGATTTCTACGACCATTGAGAGACACTCCGATGGCTATCGGCTGCCTGCCTGCTCGAGAAAGAATGATCGCAATTGTGTTCGAAGAGTCTGATTTATGACGACGAGAAGAGGAGAGAGAGGGAGAGAGGGAGCATGTCGAAAACGTGGGCGCGAATTTGCATTTATGCGAATTCTTCTTCTTTTCTGGTGAAAGAAGAAGACGAACGTCGAACGTGATTCGGGATGTTTTGTGTTGATGCATTTGTGACGACAAAAGAAGCGCCTGTTAGAACACAAGAAAAGGCAAGGCTCGGTTTTAATGGAGCCAGAAAGCTTGAGCATGCTTTGGTTTGTTGCTACTGCACTGCAATGGTTCGAAACTTCAACAACATGCCTTTTCATTCGCACAGTGACTCTTCCTCCTAGTCCGTGAGACGCCTCATTGACCGTTTACGACCTGGAAGTTTCCCCCGTTTTCTCCTCACACACATTCACTGATTCTGGAACGCCTCGTCTCCCTCCTCGGAGGCCTCTTTCCTGAGGAAGACGGGAAATTCCTTCAACACCCTTCTCCTTCGTTGGCTGTCTGGAACGCGAGCCTTCTCCCTCTCTCTCTGTCTCTCTGGCAGAGATATGAGCTTGAGTTTGAACCCTTCCGGCTCTCTTCCAGAGCTGCCGCTCCACTCCAAATTCAATATTGCTTTTTCATCGCGAGCTTCGTTAGTCGTGGTCGTCGTGTGCCCTTCGGCCTTTACCCTCTCTCCCTTCTTGGCGAGGGTCTCCTGGGACATTTGGGTATTCGGAGTTCGGCCTTCCAACTGTATTATTCCCTTTTGCCCCCACCCTCTCAAGGTCCTCATCCCTTCTCGCCTGGGCGCGTCTTTCTCGGGTCCCGCGGCCAATCCGTTACGATGGCACCTTGGCGGGAGAGGAGAAGAGGGAAGGAGGAGGGGAGACGACCTTGACGGTCCTCCCTAATCAAGAAGTCCTCCACATCCCCCGTCTCCCTCAGACCTCGCAAAGATTCGAGATTTCGCGTGCTCCCGGAAGGGAGTTGACAGTTTTGAAGTCTTGCTGAAAGAGATTGCGCGTTTGATCACCGTTTTCATTGCCGTTTTGCCTTTGGATTTCAATAGTTTTGCTTTGGTGCCAGACGGTTCGCTGTTTTTCGCGTGATTGAAATCGAAAGAGGTGTTCAAAAGGCACTCAGCGCTGAATGTCTTCTTCAAGCACTTTTCAACGACCCTTGAGCATTCTCACTTTTGCAGGTTTCGTCGTGCATCAACAAGCCATGAGAGAGAGAGCACCAATTGAGCTTCCATGTTCCGAGGACTGAGAACATGTTCCAAATCTTTCTGGCAGTCTTCACGGCCGGCCTTGTTGCCGGCTCGACGACTCAAACTAACTTCACAGTGTCGGAATCGGCGCCCGTCGGCCACATCATCGGCTATGTGAACGGTAGCCCGGCCATTGGCATGCAACCCAACTTCTTCGTCGTCTACCCTCAACCCGACACGGAAAAGGTCCTCTATTCCACTAGAAGAATTCATTCTGGTCAATAACATGGGGATAATCGCCAAAACAGAGAAATCGACCGCTATCGACCCTAATTCTTCTTCTTCTCTCTTCTCCTTGAAGTTTTTCTATGAGAGGCGGTCCGGGTCAAAGAGGTGGGAGAAGGCGAGGCGGACACCCGGGGGTTGAACCGTTAACCCCCTTGGTCATGCCGGCAGCCAGCCTCGTCACCGATGGCCTTGAGCCTCTTTCCAGCCGTCCTCCTCCTCTCTTTAGGGACATCCATCTCATTCCAAAACCTGAAATTGGCCTCTTAGCGGCGAGGATGGGCGAGGGTGTGAAAAAAGCAAACAAAGTGGAAGTCGTCGAAGGAGTTTGAAAAGTTCAAATTTCAGATTTTGGCTGTTGATGAGAGAACGGGCGAGATTACTGTGATCGCTCCAATTGACTATGAGACGAATCGGAGCTTCGAGTTGCTCGCTGTGAGGGTGGACGGAAGGGGCGAGGTGGCCGTCACCATCGACGTCGTCGACGAAAACGATCATGCGCCCACGTTCCCGAAAGACTACATCAAGGTTTTTTTCTTTTCCTTGTCTTGATTGAAATCTTCTCTTGAAGTTGGAAATCTCGGAGTTCGCTCGACTGAACGCGGAGTTTCCTTTGCCGTTAGCGGAAGACGCCGATGGGCCGCCATTGGATGTGCAGAACTATAAATTGGCTGAAGGCAATGTGAACAACGTCTTTCGACTGGTCACCCGAAGAGTGGACTCGAGGCTCTATGCTGATTTGGTCGTGAATGGAGCTTTGGATAGAGAGTATCGAGAGAAGTATGAGCTTATTGTCGAGGCCGTCGATGGAGGAGAACCGCCGAGGTTTGAAGAGTCTTCTTGGTTGGAATAAGTTTCAGATCGGGAAGGCTTCGTGTTGAAGTTCGAATTCTCGACGCTAACGACAACGCACCTGTCTTTTCCTCTGCTCGATATTCCGCATCAGTTCCTGCGAATGCCAGCCTCTTGACGCCAGTGCTGACCGTTGAAGCCAAAGATGCGGATGTCGGAGACAATGCTGTTGTCAGTTATCGCCTTGTTCAGGTTTGTTCAAATCTCTCTGAAATACTTTCTAGAGCCGAGCCGATGTGGCCCCGCCATTTTCGCTCGATTCCATGACGGGTCTTCTCCGAGTGGCCGGACCACTGGTGCCAGGCAGCAACCACGAAATGGTTGTTGTGGCAGCGGATGGAGGCTCGCCTTCTCTAGAATCCACCGTCTTCATCTCGGTCAATGTCATGGTCTGTTTTTCTATTGTATTTACCCGTTGTTTACCTCATTGTTTACTTGATTACTTTCAGACCTCGGAGGTCTCCGTGCCATTGATTGATGTCCTCTGGTTGACCGACACTACTCAGCCCCTCATTCCCGAGAATGTCACACTCGGCTCTGTAGCCGCGAGGATCTCTTTGAGCAATCAGGACTCCAAGAGGTTGGTAGGAAACCGGCACGACTATGTTTCAGCGTCTTCACCATGTCGGGTTGTGACCGTTTATGCATGCAGCAGAGCGATTCCTCGGCCGTGTATCTTCTTCTTGTTTGCGGACCATTTGATCGAGAAACTCGAGCGTCGTATCAAATGCAATTCGTTTTGAAAACTGAAAACGACATCGTGCTCGATCATCCCGTGCACTTGACCGTTATGGACGTCAATGATAATGCGCCAAGGTAGTTTCGGCAATCGTCGACGTTACGCGCTCGAAAATTTTCAGGTGGTCTTCATCATCGATGCGAATAACGCTCAACGGCTCCTCAAACGACGGCGATCAAGAGTGGAATCTGGCAGCAGAGGATCCAGACGAAGGAGACAATGGCAGGCTGAGGTAAGCTTGAAGAAACGACAAGGCAGAAACTTTCAGCTACTCCATCCTCGATTCGAACGCTGCGACTATTGACGTGGATACCGGTGTGGTTCAATTGAGTGACGATGTGAGTTCGCTGTTTTAGAAAGTTGGAATATTTCTGGGTGAAAACATATTTTGATGGACCTGGCGTCCGCAACGCATTGAACAAACAATAAGGAAAAACAATTTTCAGGTTGATTGCTCTTCCACTGGCTCGGAGCTTTCCTTTCGTGTTCGAGCTGAAGACCACGGAAGACCGAGCCTTGTCGGCGAGCTGTCCGTCATCGCTGATCTCGTCTCCTCATCAACTCGTCCGCCACTCTTCGAGCATCCCTTCTACGAAGTTGAAGTCAAGGAAGATGCCGATGTTGGAAGCTGTATCCTCAAGGTACGAACACGTTCTCCTCCTTCTCTTCTCTTGTCTAAAGCGCCAATCCAATCTTCTGCCTCTCCTTATCCTCCAAGAGCTTCTTGTTTTGCCACCACAGCGCAGGCCCTATTGACACAGTCGTTTGCTTCTGCTTCTCGTTGGTCATCTCCCTCTCCTCTCCCTCCTTGTGTGTTTGAGCACCTTTTGGCGCTCTCTTAGAGGTCAGCGAGCCTCATCGCGTGCAAGGGGTGCAGCCCGCGTCGCGTGTACGTTTCAACTCGGGAATCGGGTCAGCGACGAGGCGATGGCCATGGGGGTGTCAGCAGTGCAACCACCGCCATTCATCATTGTGACGGAAGGGGCAGGCTTGCGGCATTTCGGCTTGGATTAGGAATTTCGAGAGTTTTTATTCACGGGGAAGAAGCAGCACTAGAGGGACTCAGCGATTCGCAAGGAGGTCAACTTGGCACAAGCAAAGGAAAAAGATTTGCAAGAAGCAGCTGTCACTATTTCGGACCATTTGAGGGTTTTCGGCGAACGGCACTGCCGGTGCGATCCCGTGGCCCCTTGGCCGAGTTCTCGCGACTTCGGGCGCCTTTTGAGGAAGTCGGTCGACTCTCGTGCCCTTCCTTGTCCTTTGACGGCGCTCTTTTGGTACTGGCAGTTCGCTTCTTGGCCGTTGCCGGTCGAGCGGCGGCCTCGTCGAGCATCTCGAGCATGTCCTCTCCTCTCGCCTTCTTCTTCTTTCCACCGTCTTCGATTTTCATCTGCAAGCACCGCCTGGTTTTGGGGTAAACATACCGGAAAACGGCCATATGCACCCGTTATGAGGGAGGAGGAAGGGGTGTCTCATGTCTTGAAGCAGCTGCCTCTTTCCCTTCCCCCTTCGGTGTCATTTTAGCCTGTTGGCCAAGAATCATTACCCTCCCTCGATTTCGAGTGCATGAAAAAGGATGAGGGAGAGAGAGGAGGAAAGACGGTTTTAATAATAAGACCCGCATGGCCTTTCTCTGTCTCCCTCCTTCTCAGTGAGAGAATGCCGCGAAAGGGCAAAACGGCCTTGGCGCGGCTGGCCGCGACGGCGGTGAAGACCTTCATGTGGCGTTTTTATACACGTCGAGGGTCCTCTCTCCCCCCTCTTCTCAACTCTTTTGACAAAAAGTCGTCGCGGCCTACGGAATTAATCATGCGAGATTTCTCCGCAAACTCTAGCGCGCAAGATTTCCTTTTCTCTTCGAGGGAGCGCGGCTGTCAAGAAAGAAGGAAGAACCTCCTTAGTACCAGCCGGGTTACTCATATTGACAGCTGGTTGCCCTTCTTCTCCTCCTTCTCCTACTCGTCGTAGAGTGATTTTTCCACCCGTTGAGAGAATTCCCTGAGGAGGAGTGAGAAGCCGCCGGGTGAAACAAATCCGCGACGAAAGGCGAATTGAATTCGCACGAGAAAAGATTGCGTGGAGGGGAAGGAAAAGAAGGGAAGGAGAAGGAATTCAGTAGTGAGGGCATCATAAGGAGCGACTGTGCAGCAGAAAATTCGACAAAGAGCAAGGACCACCAAACTCAGCAATGAACTATCTAATATGGCGGCTTGGCATAATTTGCGTGCCTCGAAACTGTCAACCTAACGGTAGAAGCTTTTTCATTTCGTCAAAGATCGACCCTTCTTAGCTTCGGCGAAGGATTTCAGGATTTCCCTCGGATTTCCATAAGGGCAACACCCAGGCTCGAGAACCTTCCGACGAGGCACTCGCAATCTTGGGTGAAACGCTGGATTTCGGTAGCCCGCAGGCTTAGACCGGGACGGATTAGCCGGGGGGATTGGGATTGGGCTGGTAGGTCTCTTACGTCAGACCACTTCGATGCTACTTTTAGCTGTCGCTACACGTGCACCTAGTACAGTCCCGAACTAGTCTAAACAAGGAAGAGAGACCTCTTCAATCGCCTTGTTGAGTGTCTTCTTGTCCTTTGAAGCATCGAAGCGCTTCACATTGGCCAACGCCTTCTCGGTCTCCTTTTGGAAGGTGGCCTCTTCCTTCTCATCGGAGAACAAACTCAAATTGAAGCCTTCACCACCTGGAACCGATTTCAACCAGGAACTGCACTCTTCGTACCAGCATTCTCCTGTCCCTCATAGCCAGCAAGTAGATCGGTGAGAAGTTTGAGTTCCTCTGAAGGTCGGTCCACCTCTTCCTTGCCGGTACCGCCACCGCCCTTCACCTGCAGGAAAACATCTTGCCATGAGTTTCAATAGTATGCCCAAAAGTACGCTTTTTTTTCTTCTAGATCTCCCTTGAGGGAGGTCTGCGATAGCAAAGCTGCTAGACTAATTGGGATCAGAAATTTCAGGGCTCGCATGAATTTCAGTACCGAAATCTTCACTCCTTTGGGGGTTCCTGATCTTCGGACCGAGCAAGGCCCGAATTAACACGGGGGCTAATGGCAAATTAGAGACCCGGGTTGCACCTCGAGACAGGAGACTACAATTTGGCTAGGAAAAGGAAGTCCAGCCACAGACCTGCACCGAATCGGTCGACTTGTAGATGTTGATACCGAGCTTGCAGATTCGGTCTGTTGCCATTTGAGCTAGGTTCTCCTGGAATGAAAAGATTGTTGAGGAGAAGTACAGTATACCGCCTTGTCATTCTGGATGTAGGTCCTTTTTGTCGGAAAGGCAACACTTTTGGTGCTTTCCCCATTCTCGTAGTACTGGATCTTGCCCGGCACCGTGCCCGCCGGGCCGACCTTCACTTCGTCGCCCGGGAAGAAGACAAAGTTTCCATTGTCGAGCTGTCGCTTCTCACGAAGAAGCAACGAGACCTTGACTCGAGCATCCTAAAGCGAAAATCTCTAGATCCAGAAGGATACGATACCTGGAAGAAGTTGAGAAGACAAGACCGAATGAGGCACCACTCCCAGAGTGGAGTATCACCGAAGTTCACCGTAACCTAAAAGGGGAAGTGTCTCAAAGCGGAATTTGAAACTTCCCAGAATGCACCCAAGGTTTCTGAGAATGGAGAGAGGACGGACCCCGCCTTCGGGCTGGCAATGTAGAAGCTAATTGTCGTCTCTAGCACACAACTTAGCTGGCTCATTGCCAGCCCGTCGGTGGTCCTCGAGGCGAAAAACTCTACATCGAGTACGGGGTTACGGTAATGGTGATTGGTATGCTTTTTTGTAACACTCACGAGAGGCGATCGCGTGTGAAGCATACAATCTTGCGTGTGGATTTCAAGGGGGCGAAGCCGGAAGTTCAATTTACCATATTGTAGACGTTGTCCAGTAGTCCGGCGAGCTTCTGGTCATCAGGGATGAGGGCTCGGATGCCGTCGATGTGGTTGATGGTGATGGCTAGGATTTGTTCGGCGCTGTCGATTATCTGAAACGAAGCGGATCTTTGAAGAACTAAGAGTACTTCAATTTCACCTGCAACTGCCATTTGACGGTCATGGTCATCAAGTCGTAGAGCTTGTCCATGCTGAAAAGAGCTCTCTTGATCTTGTGAATCTCAAGAAAACCTGGTCTCGTTCAGTCTCATGATGCTGGAATGTGCGAGCTTCTCGAAGAACTGTCTCATAGTTCTTCTCGAATGAATTTCTTGAGGTTTGAAGAGTTCCTCAAGGAACTTTCTATTCAACATCGTGTAGAGGATGTCGTTCAAGACCTTGGCCGACTTCTCCTCTCCCACGTTCTAAGCATCTTCATACAAACAAGAAAAGAAATCAAACCTTCAAGCGTTGCTCTAGGATATAGGCCATTTCGCCGCCCATGTTCAAGAAGAGCAACGGCATACAACGCTGGCTCATTCTCGTCTCTACAAGCTTTACTCAATTCCATGAAATAAGATGAACCTTAGTGAGTTAGAAGCAGGCGAGAGGGAAGCAGGTAGAGAAAGATGAGGGTACGGGTGCGGGCTCTGGGTTGCGCCTCGAGGGCTGGTCCGTCGGTCGTCCGTGTTCCCATAGCAACCTCGTGGGGCGCTTCGACGTCCTCACCCTGCCGATGCACAGCCATACGGCCAGTGAGGAGGGTGAGCCGCCACACACACTCCTCTCCCCTCTGACTTCACCGCTGCCTCCCCTAGCGCTTATATATAGGTTGTACTTGGTACGAAAGCCCACGAGGCGGTCAGAAAGGCGTGAGCGACGCCGACGGAATCGAAGCTTCGGAACCGAAAATCCTTCTCGTCCCCGCATTTCGCTAATGGAAACGGCGCCTGGTAGCAAGCCGCACCTGGCCTCGGCGCAGATAAACGGTGAAAAGGCCGGCTTGTACTCTTCTGGGACGAAACTTTTTACTCTTAAGCTCCGTTCAGAGTTCCGCGACCGAGCGCGCGACCGCGACGCGCGACACGACCCGAACGACGTCGCGCGCGACGG
>JAQIXL010003216.1:0-10878 GCA_034700245.1 Poikilolaimus oxycercus | reverse complement strand
CTATTTTTGGGGTCTTGCTTGACTATTTTTGGGGTCCGACCCCAATAATAGTCAACTTTTCAAAAACCCGACCCCAATAATACTCAACCCAGGGGACCTGGGAGCCTTCACGACAATTTTACCGTAACCCATCGATTAATAGCCTTTCGGCCTTCTATCTCTTCTACGAGAAAGGAAACATCACTTTGCTCGATGACGACTCATTTGCCTTGCAGAGATGGAATCACTTCTCCACCACTGCCTCCAGTAAAACTTGCCTTGTCACCTCAAAAGGACTCAACCGTCTTCTTCGAGAATGGGCTGATGGCAAAAGAGAGCTCGAGAGATTCATTTTCAGGTTTTCAGCTTCTCTTGGTGTGGAACTGCACGAAGTTCTCGAGAATTTACCCGCCGATGTCAAATTTGTCGACCGCCGCACAATCCAGCTTAGTGTCCAAGATCGCATTTTGTTTCTTTTCTTCACGCATGCCCCGGGCACAAATTCCCTCAAATATTTTGCTGGATCCAAGGATGTGTCGTTTTATAGTGAATGAGATGAATAAAATTCTGTCTGACTTTACCAATACATATGAGAGAGTGTTTTTAACCCATGGACCCTCTCTTGGCACAAGGGAGTCAAACGAGTGGCCTCTGACAACCCTGCGCTTCAAAACAGTTTTAACGATCAGAACAACAAACTCGGAAAAGATCTCAAGTGTCGGATTAGTAGAAGCTCGAGGGCTGCATCTCCGTCCACTTCGTCCTCTCCCTCCTCTTCATCGTCGTCGTCTTCAAGTGAATGAAAATTAAAAGACTCGTCGGTGGCCAACTCCTTGATGTGCGACGTCATCCGGTACTCGAGACCCTCGTCATCGGACTTGACGGACACGCGCCCTTGATGGTATTGTACTTCCTGTGGGAAAATGAGGAAGATTGATCCTTTTGAACGGTTGCTGTTGGAAAATGATGGTGAAGAAGACTTCAGACGGCTACAACTCGGGAACATTGACCCTCTTGATGGGGTGCGTTCCCAAGGAGCGCTCCTCCGCGAGAGAAGTCGTGCCAGTGCAAAGTCGCTTTGGGTGCCGCAATCTTCTCCTCTAACGCATGCGTCTTCAGGAAGAATTGGAAAGATTAAGAGATAAAGGAACTTACAAAGGGCACAATGCCAATGCAAATGTCGCGACCAGGCGATGCCGGAAGATTGAAAAGAGAGCTCAAATAGAAGACGGAGATACGGCGTACTTGGAGTTGAGTGGAAGTAATGGGCGATCTCCGTAGCCGAAGCAGTAGACCCGCGTAGATGGCGATCAACTCCGCTGCCAGGCGGGCCCACGTCTACGAAGCCGTTTCTCAGCATTCCATCGAGAGTCGTTTGTGTCGAAGAGGGTAGAGAAGGAAGCGGCTGTTCCATCTGCCGATAAAGCAGCTTCTTGAAATCGTCCTCCTTCGAAGTTGACGAACCATGGCTGAACATTGGATGAGGTTTTTGTTGAAGAAGCGACTCATCGGGGATGCTTCAGCCACTTTCCGTTCTTCTAATACACGAACATCTTGTTCAGCTCTTAGAGTCAGGGTGAGGGAAGATTGAATGGGGTTAGTTTGTGTGGGGGACCCGCCGGTCCTCTCGGAAGGGTGATCGAGCTTTAGATGAGGAGTTCAGAAATTCAGAGGCGATGGGTCTTTTCCGGCGGCGCACAGCCAAAGGGAGCTGCCCCACCTCACACATCCTCACACAGCCTGATGTCACACATTTATTCAAGAAGAGATGAGAAGAGTGATGAGAGAGCTCTAGATGACACATAGCTGCTTCTTTTATCGACTTCGGCGGCGAGCGTGGCTCAAGCGTGTTGACGATCTGTCGTTCGTTGGCGTCGTTGGTGTCTTTGAAGACTTTCGTGCTGGTTCAGCGATCGTGGGGCATCAGGGCTTCAGGTCCTCACAGTAGACAACGATCTTCTGTGAAGCGACGCCCGAACAAGGAGTGAGGTGCGTGATCTTGCCGTCAATCATCGCCACGAAGACAGCGAAAAAAGATTCGTTGATATCGGGACAGGACCTCCTCCAGTTTCACAAAAGGATGCGCGGGATTCGTCGACTGGGGGAGTCGAGAGAATGACACTGGCAATGAGTGATTGCATTGAGAGAAGTGGAAATGACAACCCCGCCGAGTCCACCGTCGTGCCATGTGGCTCTTGCTTCACTCGACGAGACGCAGTGAGTTGTGGCGGAGGATAATTGCTGAAGGAAGAGCCAAGGAAGCATGCGTGGCCAACCTCCTTTCCGTGATTTCTTTTTGCTCGGTGAGTTGAAGAGAAGACTGAATCGGGGTCGACAGGGCGTCCCGTGGAGACACCAAACGACGCGAGAGAAGACGGAAACAACAATAGATTGCGGACAGAATGAGGGAGACATAGACGAAGTTGTCGAGCTCGAGAAGGGCAGCAGGGAGGAGGCGCCCTTCCAGCTCTCGAATGGCTGGTTGACGGTCGACGATACTCTTGAAGAGATGGACTGTGTTCAAGTCGAGATGTTGAAGTAGTCGAAGGATCTCTCCCCGAAGAGGCCACTTGAGTCACGGAGTTGGGGAGGGCGACGAGAGGGGAAGACACAGAGAACTCCTCGTAGAAGACAAGCACATCCTTGGCAGCAAAAGCTTCTGACGATGATCGGCCCGTTTGTCTGAGAGGCAGCGATTCCTCTTCGCTTATGGCGAGGTCAACAGTGGCGAGAGCATCGGAGAACTCGACAGGTCGGGAGGACGAATTATGTGAAGGCCTGAGAACAGCTCACTTAAATGGCTCTAAAAAGAACAGAGCCTGAAGAGGGAAACTTCCTCTGGCTGCTTCTTCCCATTCTCACATGTCTGAAAGATAAAAAAGGCAGCTTGCGCAAGCAATTACCGGGTATTTATCACACGAAAAATAAGAACTTCCAGAGGTTGGAATACTCGACACGCAATTGAATGTGCAAGCTGGACCTGCTACGAAACAAACGACAATACGGTAGGACTCGCCTAAATTTTAGGCCAGTTTGCAGACGAGAACGGTGACGACTTTCGCATTTCCTCCGTTGTTTGCCTCGTTGTGATCCGTGTTTATGCGTGCATCGTGTTTCCCGGTTGTGGACAGTCTGTTTTAGCCCAAATCTTTCGAGGGAGGCTTGTTTTGGAAGCCGTACACGGCGTGTCAAAACGTTGAGGGCAAGATTAACACGCGCGAATAGTTTAGGCGCGTTCTTGAATCCTTTGGCGTTTTGTTTGGTGTTGCTTTGGTTTGATTTCTTGTGCTTTGCGGCCAAAGCGATCCATAACTTCAAAACATTGAGTGAAATACGATAGAGTGTTTGTTTTTTTTCGCGGCAGTAGTTGCCCCTTTCTTCGCGTATCTAACAATGTTCGAGTTTCAGAAATGTCAGAAGCCTCTCAGCGTCGCCAGGGTCAACATGACAGGGATCCGTCACCCCCCCGCGAATCCGACGAAGACGACGACGAGGATATCCTCGTATGCTTTTCACGTAGTATAATTCGCGTTTGAATTCTCGTTACTTCGTTTCGATTCAAAGATATCTTGCAGGATGGAATCGTCCGCGGAATCCCCTTTGATGTCGCCGTGACGTGGTGTGAAGCATTTCTGGCGGCCGTTTTCATTTTCTTCCTGATGGTGATCTTGGTAATCACCGTCGATGTTCGCTTCTTTGTGAGAGGTGAAGAAGCCGCGGAGCAGTTTCAACCCTTCTATGGACCGGTGAGTGGTTCTTCAAGTTCCTTGCGAACCTTGTTATCACGGAGACCGAAATTGGCGGGATGATTAGACGTTGATCTGACGCTTTCTTGTAGCTCGTGCTAAAAATATTCATGCTTCACTTTGTGAATTGTTTCACGAACAACCAAGAAGATTGCAAGAAGGAGGGGTTGAAGGTTTTCATTAGTCGACTTACAATTTGAAAGCGAATGCGTCTTTCTCGTAGTTCAGTTTCTATTCTAATGTGATTATGCTCCTAGTAGACGATTGCTATGTTCGATGATAATGAGGGGAAAACGTCCTTTCATTTCTCTTTGGGCACATTGAACAAGTGAGTTTCAGGTGATCCCGTCGTACTATCCTCATTTGACCATCTCGCTCGTTGGCTTCGGTCTTCTCTTCACGGCTTGGTTCTTCGTGTACGAGGTAACGACTGCCTCTTTCCTATCTCTTTCTTCTCTTTTTCCGTTTCTCTTGCTCACTTGTTCGTTTTAGGTCACGTCCACGAGGTACACACGCAGTCTGGTCAAGGAGCTCGTGGTCGCGTCGCTGGCAGCCGTCTACCTCGGCTTCGGATCAGTCTTCCTCCTTCTCTGGGTCGGCATCTATGTGTGGTACGCTCTTACACCTTTGTGGCTTTTGATCGAACTTCTTGAAATTGTTGAAACATTGAAGAATGTCCTTTTTCTTTCAGAGTCGAGCCGTTGAAGTCGCGATCGGAGAGAGAAGAAGAGCTGGTCTGTGATTTGAGAAGTCGACGTTTCTTCTTCTTCCTCAGAAGTTTCTTCGTCTTCCATTGTCGACATTGCTGGTTCACTTATTGAGATGTTATGCCCCACTTTTCGCGGTTGAATTATTCTGTTTATTATTTCCCCAGTTCTACCTTCCCTTTCTTTGCTTCTCCCTCGCTAGTGTTTGAGACTCTCTTCTACAGCCTTGAACTGGGAGGGCGCTTGCTTCTTCCCATTCCACAATTTATCCGGGATTCGAGAAAACTTGTTTTGTATTCCAAAGACGGCTTTGTCTAGACACAGTATGTGATGGTTGGAGTGAGAGGATGTTTGTTAATGAAGGTTTTTATTGACTTGCTTGTTTTGAAAGCTGGAATGATGCTGTGGACAATGGAAGAGAGGCGTGCAATTTCGCCCTCTTTGCCCGGGGAGTGTCGTAAACACGATCCACGAGAGAGATGCGCCCCCTTCCCCCGCCTTCTCGCCTTCCTCTCTCTCCCATGTTTCTGGGATAAATCGTTGAGTGTGCGGTTATGCACAGGGAAAGCCTCGGGACACGGATCCGCTCCCGACATGGTGCATCACCGCGTTTGACATCGTCCCAGACCCGAGTCGCCTCTTCCTCCCGACTTCTCTGGCTGCCTGCATATTCACTTCTTCTCCATTCTCTGTATTCCGACGATGTCGAATCTCGACGACCACCGTTCGCAGTTCCGTCGCTACGAGGATCATCTCGCTTCCATCGACTGGAGACCTCCTCTTCTCGACCCTTCCATCGACGAGGATGAACTCTTCGACGCGATCAGCGAGGGCCGTCGACTCCTTCGTCGTCAAACCGAGGACTCCGCCGTGATCTCGGCAACTCTTGAAGGGTGGCGGCAAGACCTCGTCGTCCTCCCCGATGGAGCCGAGAAGGACGAGGGCCAGCTTCGTTTCGATGCTTCGCGGCGTCAAGTCGAGGATCTCTTCCAGCGAGCCTCCGACATCTTCACGTCCATCAACAACGACGTCGCTGCCCTCAAGCGGAATCTTCGGCAATTCTTCCCTTGCTCGCCTGCTCACCCCGCCGTGTGCTGTGCTTCGCCGTCATCGACTTCAGTGCCCCCAGTGCCCGTCGTCTCGGCTCCTTCTTCAGGAATTTCGTCAACTTCGTCATTCGTTACAGCCTGTATTCCCTCCTATCCGAGGAGCATTCCTGCCGCCGGCTTTTATCAGCCGCCGACATCTCTGTTCTTCTCGCCTCCTCACCCGAGTGCCGCCGCGACAAGAACGAGTGGAATGCTCTCGACAGCGGCGCCTGTAGCAGCAGCGCCACCGTATTCCGTCGCTTCCGCCCACGCGGCTTCCTTGCCCGTCTTCCCGCCGACCACCGCCGTCTACTCGGGATATGGAGCGGCACCGGCCCTCGCCCCGCCCGCCGGATACGGTCATCCTGCGCCCCCCGCCGGACCAGGATCAAGTTGCCCTGCCGGATTTGGACTCCTCGCGCCCCCCGGAGGGCCGAGTTTGACGATTCCACCTGCAGCCCGTGGATCGTCAGCATGTAGCAGCTTGCCGAAACTTCCTCCCATCGAGCTTCCCTCCTTCAGCGGTCGCTCCGTCGACTGGCTTCCCTTCCGGGAAGTCTTCCTCCAGCTCATCCACGGTCGCCCTGATCTCTCCGACGTCGACAAGTTCCTCTACCTGGAAAGAGCCCTCGAAGGTGGCTCTGCTGCCGCATTCTGTGGTGGCCACCAGGCTTCGCCCTGGGCCTACGAAGCTGTCTGGGCCGATCTAGAGGCCGAATTTGGCAACAAAGCCACCCTGCAGCTACGCCTTCACGAGGAGCTTCAAGCTCTCGGTCGGCCTGCAGAAGATTCTGTCGACGCAGCCTGGCAATTCCTTCGTCAAGTCGAAACTCTACTCCGTCAAATGCTGCGTCTCGGCGAGAATCCCTACTACGAGCCCTTCATCGAGAACGCCCTCTTCTCGAAGATGCCCAAGTGGATCAAGCTTAAGATTCTCGAGCAGAAACCCACGTGGCCGCCCGGCACCTGGAACGCCGCCGCCCTCCTCCACTGCGCTAACGTGGCCGTGAGGACGCAAAAGAGTCTCCAAGACTCTGACGAGCTCTTCGATGCTCGTGGTCTGCTCGCCTATTCCGAAGTCGTCTCCAAGCCCGAGATCGACTCTTCTTCCGTCGAGCCGAAACTACTTCCCTCGACCTTCGTCACCTTGACGAATCCCGAGACGGCCGCCTCCACGCCCGTCCTCGCCGTCCTCGACTCCGGCTCCGACCAGTCGTTCATCTCCGACCGAGCCGCCGAGTCCCTCGGACTACAATCCGACGTCCAGACGTCCGGCCTCATCCGGACTCTCGGATGCGGCGAACCCCTCGCCGTCCTCAGTCGACGCTATATTGTCGACGTCCTCGCCGCCGACGACACGAGCCGCTCGGTGCAGGTCCAGTCCCTGCGCCACATCGCCGAGGCCATCCCGAGCCTCGTCTTCGACAAATCCGGAGCTCCTCTCCTCGAATGGCACGAGCCCGGTCTTCTCCTTGGCCTCGAAGCCCTCGAGTTCCTCAAGGACTCGCCTCATCGTCGTCTTGCCTCAGGACACATGGCTCTCGCCACGGAGATCGGTGATTTTGCCTACGGCACGCCCGCCCCGCACGCCTCGCCGTCTTCACCGTCTCTGGCCTCGACGGCCTCAGTGCTCGGATTGCCCGCGTCCGACGCCCGTCAGCCTTCTCGGCCTACTCCTCAGCAGAAGCCTCCCTCCGACTCCTGCCATGCGGTCTCCTCCTCGGCCACTTTGTCTCCAGCGGCTCCCGTCCCTGGTGATCTTCCGTACGCCGCCGCCCCGGTCTCCGACGACCCGGCCTTCACGGATTCTCCGATGCTTCGCCACGCGACATCGACCCCGACGGTCTACAACCTCGGAACTACGGCCCCCTTCGCCGTCTCGACGCCTGTGCCTCCTACCGCCAGCGTCTCGCCGACTTCCAAACCGCTCGACGCGACTACCGGCTTCACGGCCTCCTTGGCCTCTTCAGTGCTCGTGCCTCCTGCGCCTCGCACGTCGTCGCCCATCACGACTTCCTCGTCGATGACCATCCCGAGTCTCGACCCCTTCCCGGCCTTCGAGGCCTATTCCGACGCTACGACTCCTTCGTCTATCGTCCCGCCGCCGTCCTCGCCGACTTTCGGCCCTCTTCGCCCGCCGATGGCCAGCCCGAGCCTCGGTCTCCCGGCCTTCAAGGCCGCCTTCGACGTCTCGCCTCCAGCGCTTCACGTCGTGCCGTCGTCCTTCCCGGGCGCCGGCTCTCGGCTTCTCAAGCCACTCTCCGCTGCCACTCCCTTCTCTGAAGGCGAGTCGCCTGACCTGGCCGCAGCTTATTCCACTGAACCCGCCTGCGACGTGCTTCGTCAGGACTTCTCCCTCTACAAGAAGTTCGAAGAGCCGTCTTCGATGCCCATCCAACCTCCGCCGACGGTGACCGACAACCCGTCCCTCGCCGCTCAGCCGACCGTGACCGATGTGATCTACGAGGACAACTCCATCTACAAGAAGAACCTCACCAACTCACCCGAACTCTTCTTCCTCGCTCCCTCCCCGTCGGCCCCCCTCTTTTCTTTCGCGCCCCCCGGAGTGTCGTGAATCGACACGAGATCCGTGGTTTGCACTTTCCCCTCGGCTCTCTCTCCCCCTTTCTCTTGTCGTCCCCTCGACAGTTTCTCGGATAAATCGTTGTGTGTGCGGCTGTGCACAGGGTAAGCCTCGGGACAAGGATCCGTTCGCGACACTGCATTCAAAATGACACTTTATTCTCACAAGACCTACGACCGTCTCTTACAAAAACATCTTGTGAGAGACATTGGAATAACTGCGTGCCCTCGATCTCGCAGCGTTTAATGTCAAAAAATCCCTGCTCTCCAGTAAATGATGCTTTCTTTTTGCCGGTCTTTTTTCACTTCATAATGGCCTTTGTTTGCGTCTTGTGATCAGTCTGCTCACCAAACCTCCAACATTATTCGCCACTTTTTGGACGTGCCAAACACTAAACCTCGGCCTTTATGCGACCTGTTTTTGTCGACGACACGAAGTGTCTTCTTCAGCCTTTCGCTGAGAGACCCTTTGCCATCAGGATTAGCAACAAACTACACATAACTTCATCAAAACATTTGCTTGTCAGGAAAACGTTAGCTCAAGAATGACGCTGTTATCGATCGGGCAGATCTCCTCCGGTACTCTTTCGCCGTTCACGTCTTTCAGCGAGTTCAATGGTCGGCACTTGGAGCTCGGTTGGTCGTCGTCGAGGAGGACGAGTCGTCTCACGTGCAACATTGTGGAGACTGGCGACAGAACCCTATTATGAGAAGAGATCCTGAAGTTTGAACCACGAACCGAGTGAGATCTTATCTGCTTCATGTAGTCGTCTTGAATCTCGTTATCTTCAATTGCGTCGTTTGGCTGCTGGCCTTGCATTCCTGTGAGAGAAGTCAGTGGACTTTTGAAACTGACCTTCGCGCAGCTTTCTGTCGAGCATTTCACTGAACAAATTGTAAAGGACGTCCATGCTACCATCGGAGCGAAGAAGCTGAGGAGGCTCTTAAGAATTGTGCTAAGAAACAATACTTCGTCCAGTCGAACATTGCGTTTGTCCTCGGCAAGCGGGCCATCGACGAAGCCGGAAATTGAGCTTACAGTATTTTGAGTCGAGTCCTCTCTGAAGCGTGTTCTTAGCCTTAAGAGCAACAAACTCCTGAATGGCGTCCAGTTGTTTCTTTTTCATTGTCTTCTTTGTCGTAATGGCAACAGCCATTGCTTCTTCCAGAGTGATTTTCTCGTACGCTCGTACGATTTTCGAGGCATCAAAGTGTTTGCGGGCTACATCACGAACAAATATCGGACGGAGAATTTTAGCGTTGACCCGTTCAAACCTGAAATCGTGCAAACCTAAAAGACTGCAAGCGCAAACATGTCACGAATAGCATTGTGCCCTTTCAGTCCAGCAATGTCTTCCACGCCAGCCATTGTGTAGTCAAGGTATTTGATGTAAACACTCTCGGTCATTGTCGGCGCACTATCCTTTTGTTTTTCTACTTGAAGATAATTAACTAGAGGACGAATTGTGACACCCTTAAAATGTAATGAAGATTAGATTGGCGAACTTGAACGAGAACAGTAAAGTAAATGACCGCAATCGTAGCCGTGACAAACATTGATTTAGCCGCAATAGTGGCTGGAATTGAAACGGCCAAACCGAAAGCGATTGCTCCCCGCAAGCCACCATAAGAAAGAATGAATTGATCAACCTGAAAACAGTTAACAAACGCAGCAGATTACTTTTGAGAAAGTCTTCTTTTTTAGCTTGTTAAGAAGGAAACATTGGACAAGGACGCCTAAACGCTTCGTTGCAGAAACTCCCAGCAGACCGATTGTTCGATAGAGCAGACAGAATCCTATTGTGCAAGCAATGAACGCCGTGTCCCAGTGATGGTGAGCGGAGATAGTCGAGAGCCCGAGAAACATAAAGATGACCTTAAGGAGAGTCTTCTTATTGTTAGCCAGAAGCGTACCATTTCGGCACAGCCGGCCAGCATCTTTGTAAAATACTTCACTGATACCGTTGCCGAACTGCTAATGTTCTCCTTCACATATTGTTTCATAAACATTCCGCAGACGGCAATTCTGAATTCACCTTCGGGCAAATACGACCTTCGCCACTTACGCTATGATTGAAGAGAGTTGAAATATCTCGGCTGTCAAGTAAGCCATGTATGGTCCGATAAAGATAAAGACGGGCGCGATGGTCTTCACTTGCTCCGTGTGTCTTAAATTCCCTTAGGAAATGTTAGGCATCACACTCACTTTGTCAAGAAAGCAACAATAGCGGCAAAAACGACGCCGATAAACGCCTGCTCAGAACAATAGAATATCCGCCAAACTTACTCCGCCTAGAGCGACGACAAAAAAGCTAGCAACTCCGGCTGCGTAATCGATAGCGATCACTTTGTCCGCTCCAATTGCAGTGAATCCCATGAAGACGTGATAGAGAACCTTAACTTCTTGATGAGAGACAAGTTGTGAGGGCGAGTGTATAATTTCAAAACGTACCACCGTGACACCATCATTGAGCAACGCTTCACCGAACACGTTGATGAAGAGAAACTCATTAACATGGATCTCTTCAAAGATCGCAATAACAGCAACCTAAAAGTCAATCTCGTGAAGCAGAATGGCTATTTTGAAACAAAAATTAGTAAACATTAGGGTTGGGTTTCGGGGCTGAAAACTCGGGGTTTTCGGGGTCGGGGTTTTTCGGGGTTCCAGAAAACCGGGGTTTTCGGGGTCGGGGTTTTTCGGGGTTCCGGAAAGTCGGGGTTTTCGGGGTCGGGTTTTTTCGGGGTTGAAAAAATCGGGGTTTTCGGGGCTGATAT
>JAQIXL010003215.1:0-10881 GCA_034700245.1 Poikilolaimus oxycercus | reverse complement strand
CCCCCCCCCCCCCCCCCCCCCCCCCCCCCGACGGCCGACCGCCGGACCATCCTCGCTGCAGTGCTGCACCGCGTCAATGTCTTCGCTCTTAGATTGCACTATCAACGTGCGAATGACAAATAAAGTTTGAAAACAGCACTCGTTGAACACTGTATGAAATCGCTGAACAATGTTTAACTGCTGACTCAACAACGCTTGCGCGACGGTTCCTCTCCCGCAACGCCGAAGGCGAAAGCGGCACCGCAGGCGATGGCCGGCGGTTCTTGAGTAGAAACGAATGTTCAGAAAAAAAAGCTGTAGGATTTGGCACAAGTTTTTCAAAGCCAAAGAGTTGAAGCTTTCGATATTCCTACACTCTATGACCAACAAAGTTTTAAAGGAAGCAATCTTGTTGTCCAGACCTTTCTCTTTCACAATCTCTCCAGCTCCCGTTTTGGCAATCAATTATTTGCCAACAAAGACCCCTCGTGTTTATTGGTTTACAATCTAGTCCACAACGTGACTGTCAACAGATTGGTTTTTTACGACTCCACAGATCTCGGTCAGAACGTTCTTGTTTCACGACTCTTGGTCTGTCCTCTTGTGAGTTCACAATGGTCAAGTTATCAACTTGCAAGGCGAGGCGGGTCGCCCCTCTTCACGTGTTGCTCTCCGTTCTATTGACTTCAAGCTCCCCCCCCCCCCAACGTTGGCCAGAGTGGCGAGCACAAGCTCGTGAAGGCTTATCAATGCTTGCATCCACGGCGCGTCAGGCTTCCCCCTCGTCCTTGCTCCTTCTACTTGTCCAGGAAATAGGCAAGCCCTCTTCTAGAGGCAAGGCAGACCCCCGCGTGCATGCTCGAGCGTGCTTTGTGACCTCGCCTTTTCGCTTTTCTCTTGTTCCTTGTGTCAGTTTTGATCTCTGCTGTGTCGATTTTCACGAAAACTTCCAGAAAATGCCCGAAGAAGAACAAGAAGCCCTTGGTCGTCACTTTGAAGTGGTACGGAAGCTGGGTGAAGGCGATTTTGGACGAGTTTGGCTGGGAAAGTGAGGTTTTTAGCAGTTTTCAACAATCGAAGTCTTCTAGGAACAAGGTGGACGAACAACTTTATGCCCTGAAATGCATGCCAATGTATCCGAACGCCTCAGTCCACAATGATTTTGAGTTGTACAAAATCGCCTCGGTCTCCCACAACAATGTGGTTCAGTATCGGACGGCCTGGATGGAGCAGGTGGGATTGTTTTGAGGGAAAAATAATGTGGCAATTCCAAAATTTAGATGCCCTCTGGCAGCGACTGTCTCATCGTTCAAATCGAATACTGCCCTGGAGAATCACTACGGAAGAGAATTAGCGCCGGAAGCTTATCCACGGATCCAGCCAAGCATTACGCGGTCATGAAGGACGTCTTCGAGGGGCTGAAGTACATGCACGGGAAGGAGATCGTCCACTACGGGTTGAAGCCGGTTCGCTTCCTTCTCCTTCAACAAAAACAAATTGCAGGAGAACATCCTCTTTGATGCTGCTGGTACAGCAAAGATCTCCGACTTTGGATTGACTCCCAAGCCGAGTCTGAAGCAACGGCGACCTAGTGGCTCGTTTGACGACCCAAACTTTGATCGCATGCTGTATGTGGCCCCAGAACTCGGAACTCAACAACCGACGACAGCTGCCGATATTTACAGGTTCGTTTCAAATAAACAACATGAACATTCAAAATTATTGCAAGCGATATAAACGCTGTGACTTTTCAGTTGTGGAATGATCCTTCTCGAGCTCTTCGTTTCATGCGCGCAACAAGTAACGGATTGCTGGATCGAGTTGGAAGACTATCGACGAACGAGGGTTCGTTTTGACTATGCTTCTCCTGTTTAGCTTTCGAGGTTCCTTTGACAAGTTTGTTAATTTCAGGAATTTCGACGGGAAATTCGTCAAAAATTCGGCATCTTCGAGGATCACCACGTGCGGAAGCTCGTGTTGAACTGCACCACCGACGACTCGAGGGCGCGCCCAGTAGCCGAAACGTTGATCGAGTGGCTTCGCCTTTACGAGCACGTGCGTGACCGGGGAGAGGGGACCCTCGAGGTTTTCTCTGTGCAAAAACCGCCACCCGCTACCGATAGGGAGACTGAGAGGGTGACCAGAAAACACTCAAGGAAAAGCGTCCCACAAACTCCATTGGGGTCACGATAACCGCGTGGATTTTTTGCAGAAGAAACGCGAGAAGGCCGTTAGCTTCCTCATGATTGGCGACTACACCAAGAACAAGTTGTATGGAGAGGTTTTGAAGTAAGTTTCTAGCAAAAACTTTGTTCCATGAAGTTGATAGTTTTTCAATTAACACTCTCCACAGAACAGAGGTCCTCTAAAGCCGTTCAAATGCGTTTCAAATAGAGACTCAAAGTTTTAAGTTTTTCATTAGCACTGATCGCATTGAGGGCTGGCTGGTAGAACAAAATTCATTTCGATTTTTCGCTACGTTTCAACCGCACGCATTTCAGAAGCCGTTTTCGAAAGCATCACTAGAGTCGACTTCCTCATACTTTGAAGTTTTCAGATACTTTCACAAGATGGGCATCGAGTTGCTCGAAGAGGACGAGCGTCGACTGTGCATCGCCGGCTACTGGTGGCACGTCCAGAGCAGCTTCAAGTCTAATTCGCCGTACGTCTTGCAAAATGCTGCGCAGGCTCTTGATGTGAGTAAAATGCTGCGCAGGCTCTTGATGTGAGACTCCAGCAGAGTTGAGAATTTGACGGTGTTTCAAGTAGCCCATGTCAAAACTAAATTAACTTCTTCATTAATGAACGTCCTTTCAGGTCCTCGCTCTCTATCTCTCGGATACCTTCCTAAGCGTCGAGGATCGAGTATGCTATCTTCGAGCCCAAGCCGACATCCACCAATTTCAAGCATTCGTGTCAGAAGCCCAAAAGGCGCGAGCCCTGCTCAATGACTCCAAGCGGATCTATGAGGCGGCCTTCCAGTTGCGGCTCCAACTCTTCGTTATCAATCCTCAGCGACTATGTCTCGTCTACAACTACACCACTTTTCTCTTCCATCAAATGCGGGAGGAGAATTTATCTATCAACATTCGAAGGCAAACTGTGGAAGAAGCGACGCGGTGCAAGGACTGGGACTCTCTAAAAGGAGAAGACAGAAGAAGTGCCGAGGAGGTGTTGAAGCATATTCGCGAAGGGTTATACGAACAGAAGAAGAGTTTTTCTCGAGAGCTTATCTCCGAATTGCCAACAGGAGTTTTCCCGCCCTTTCTGGATCTTATGGAGAAGTCTGTTTTTGATGATTTTCCCCTTGAAGATTTCATTCAATCGCCATCGGCCTCTCTTTGAGAATGATTTTCTTGTTTTGTGTTGAATAAATTGTGCTCACTTGAAACAGCAGCGGGGCACAAGAGAGAAGAGTGACTAGAAAATCGCACCATGAAGGGGTCCGAACAACAAACAAGGAGTGCCATCTACCTACAAAGTGGCCGGACCGCCGCTGAACATTGCACTTCCGTTCTGATTCACTCTGCAAAGACTCTTTTATCACCTGAACACATTGTTTTGACACTGCTCCTCTTCTCGAACACCACGCATTGAGAAGGCTGGCAAAGGAACGAAGTTGCCTCTGAGTTGAAACATTACAAGTTGAAACGATGTCGTAAGTTAACTTCAGCAAAAACTTTTCTTTTTTTGAACAACAACAGACCTTTGTTGAAACAAACCTTGTCACCAAAGAATCTCACCACAATCTATCTCTTTCATCAGTTAGCAAGTTTGTTCTGATTCACCAGCTATCACTAGACCATTGTTGCGATTGATGAAATGCTCTTCTCGCACACCACAAACACTTTATTGAGAAGGCTTGACAAAAGAACGAAGTTGCTTGTGAGTTGAAACATTGCAAGTTAAAACGACCGTCATCGAAACTCCTAGAAAAAATTTCCTATTCCGACTAACAAATGATCTGTGCTGAAACTAACCTCGTCACCGGAAACTACTACCACAATCGCTTTCAACTTTTGCCAGCCGAATTCGTAAGGCCTTCAGTGTTGTTTGTTCAGACCAAAGAAGTCGGACCCTGCAAGAGCAGAAAACTGCACAGTGGCCACATAATCACAACACGAAAGGGGGCGCGGACAACGAACAACGAGAGGCATTTGGCTACAATACAACGCGGGCGGGCGGTGGCGTGGATCGCTCTGAGTCACTCTGCGTGTTCTTTTATCACTACGAACTCGGAGTTGCGAACTTGCGAAAGAGATTGTGGGGAGAGCTTCCGGTGACAAGGTTTGTTTCAACACGGGCCCATTGTTACTCATCGTTGAATCTTCCAGTTCCTTGTTCAAGCTGTAGAAACATGACACAAATGCTTTGCACGCTATTTGTTTCATCGTTTGAACAATTATTCCCTTGTTTCTTTTATCACAATCGATGATGATTTGACTTTCGTAGAAATAAAATCATAACTTTAAGGAGACTTTGCGGCTATTCAGATGACACCCTGTGTTTCAACATTGGCTCGTTTTCAAGCGCTGTCTTACACTCTAATTTGCAGAACGATCGCAGGAAAAAAAATACTCAAGCAAGTACAATAGTTTGCACAAGTCTTTGTTTCAAGTCGTGAGCAATTTCATTGTTTATTTCTTTCAGGGATTTGGGTGCTCTGCCGCGTGATGTCTTTTCTTGTTAGTTTGATCTTTCAAATCCTCGAAATAGGCTTAGGTTTCTTGATGAAGTCATTGTTCACGTCTTTAATCAGCAATGCTTCACGTCTCACCACGTTCTTTGTACGATTGCCATTGTTCAGATCCCCTTATGAAGCCTTTTATTTGTTGACTTCAAAACAAAAGAATGAAAGAATTTCAAAGGAAGTCCGAACAGTGTTCTCAAGCGAACTTTCTGGGTTGAAGATGCACTTTGTAAGGCTGAGCCTGCACGGTTGTGCTGAAACGTTTCTTCTTCGACGGCAACTCTTTTGGGTTTTCCGGTAGAATCTAGAAGCCATAATTGCTTGTGATTTACCTTTCTTGCCTCAAAGTGATTCAACAGATTGGCCAGGAAAAGAAACAGCTCCATTCTCGCTAGTCCTTCTCCAAGACAAATCCGCTTGCCAACAGAGAACGGAACGAGTTCCTCCACTTTCTTGAAATTCCCGCTCTCATCAAGGAATCTTTCAGGACGGAATTCATCAGGGTTAGGGAAGATCTGAAAAGAACTCAAAGATAGAAAACTGCTTACTGTTTCATCGTAAAGAACGCATGAAATCTGTGGAATGATATTCGTTCCTGAAGGCAGCATATAGTCGTTGATGACCACGTCACGGTTTGAGCGTCGAAGAAGATTCGTCGGAAGGAGGTTCGCGTGCCTTTGGGCCTCCTGAAGCAGCACTTTCGTCAAAGTTGAAACTAACCGCAATGAAAGCATTCACGTAGTGCAAGTTGTTTCTGTCCGAGTTGTCAATTAGCCTGGAACTGCCAATCTTCGCATCCAATTCCGCATGAATTTTCTCCTGAAACTCATTTGTCAAAAAACGCAGAAACAGTGACCTGAACATGCGGATTGTAGAGGATGTAGAGGACGGACCAAGTCAGCGTGTTCGAAGTTGTTTCCATGCCTGCCACCCAGAGGTCAAAGCACATGCTCTCCAATTGCGCGTAACTTCAATGCCGACTTTTTCCTTCAAAATAAGCTAAACGAACGTGAAGGTGCTATTTGGATCGTCCTTCTTCAGCCGCATCTCCTTGAGGAAGTACTCAACATAGTCAGTGCTCTCATCTAGAGGTGTTTCCCAGTTGATTTCCTTTTCGTGCTTCTGTAACAAGTTTAGCCCCAGCATAAGATTCAAGACCTTGATTTGGTGCTGAAAGAACCCAAAGAGCTCATTGCGATTCTCAATCAGATCCCGCTTCAGTCGTCCGAAGAACGGCCAGTCAAACAGAAAAGGATAATTGAAGACGAAAATTGCTAGCGGCGTGGCGAAAAGCTGAAACTGTTTTCCCAAAATGGCCTTCAGGAGTCTGAACTCCGGCAAGGTTTCCTAAAAAAAACGCTATTTCAGCATCTCACATTGTAGCCAACCTCATTGAAGCGGTATCCAAACAGGAGCCCATTGATAACCGACCCAACAGCCTGATCAAAGTACTCATAGAGGGGCACGGGTCCCGCTTGACAATCAACACGAAGACGATCAATCATCGAATTCACTTCAGCGAGAACCTTGAGCACACAAATTGTTTCTCTTTCTGTCGGTCACTAACCCGTTCCATCATGAGATTCTTTCCCAGGCCGAAGTTCCTCAGAACGTGCAGAGCAAAACGTCGGTGCTCTCTCCAAACACCTCCCGTCATTGGAATGACACCATGACGACCTCCACGAAAGATTTCCATCGCCTCTTGAAAGATGTGCCGATCAATGTAGGACTCGCCATCCTTGATAATCGTTTCTTTCATTAACTTCAAAGAGTTATTTTTGCAAAAAAAGTGCAAACCTGGTAATCAGCAATGAGAACAAACGGCTTCGGTCCCATCCAGAACGTGTACATGTTTCCATACTGCTTCTTCCAAGCTAGAAACGCATCATAGCCGGGTTCGTGACGAGCCACAGTGAGAAGGTTGCCGATGAACGGCAAGGGCAATGGACCTAACAACATTGTTTTGAAGCAAACTCAGTACCTGGAGGCAATCCCCTGCGTTTCCAATAGAAGTGGTAAAAGAAGAAGATGAAAATAGGAAGACACAAAATGAATGCGAGCATCCCTAGACGACTAACAGGTCGTGAATGTGACAAGAAGGCCTTGAGACGGCCGACCTCTTTCCTCTGGTTTGTGGTTTCTGTCGATGTTGATCGTGTTGATCGTTTACAAGGAACACTACAATGGCGCCTGTAGACCGTCGCGTTATTGTTGGCGTTTCCATCCGTAGCAGACGTTGCACAGCAATGCAGAGTGTTTGAGCTTCGAAAAGGATCATGAGTTTGACCATAAAAGTGATTTGCAGTGGTTTTTTCTAGACTCGACCAAAATGCGACCGTATCAGCAACAAAGATTTTACAACGGGACCAGCGCATTCTGAAACGTACAAAACTTGCATAAGTTTGACAAACAGCGTGTCAGCGCATTAGATGCACAACGACAAATTGTCTATTTCATCCAACTTTGGTGCGCATCTGATTTCGTCACATCTCTGACAGACAGCCGACGTGCGACTTGCAGCTGTTTCTCTGCAGAAGACCATAATTTTCGAGTCAGAAGAACTGCATCAAAGTCTCTTCAGCAATCTTGGGCCATTTTTGCGCCATAATGGCTACTTGAAGAGAAGGGCGTCGACGACGACAGAGCTCATACAGCTGTAGCTATGTGGCTCACCTTGCTAGTTATTTCCAACATGTTGCTAGTTACTGTAGATTCGCTTCCGAAATCGACAACTAAAAGGTGGCCTTGGAGCAGCTACCGAATGTGTCGACCCGATCCTCTGGCAAGATGTCTGCGACCTGGAACTATTTTGTGTTGCAAGGAAGCCCTATTCAACAAGTGCCGCTGCATTCGAATTCGACGAAAACGACCGCGAAGAAAATTCTCATCTAGACGCTTGCTAACCAAATAAAGACATTCTGTTTCAGCGACTTGCTTTCAGTTGTTCAGAGCCAGAAGTGATACTTTAGTTGCGACCGGTCTTTTTTTGGGAAAGTTTTGAGTTTCAACATTCTCTTTTGATAGCAGAACTACCAAAGTCGATGTTTACACGATCTTAGCCGACATCAACTATGAGAACTTTCAAGAATTTGGCTTGGTTTCACCAAACAAACAATGCCGCGGAATTTCACTGGCAGCGATGCTCGGTCTACTCCTTATTCTAAACTTCGTTTTTCTTTCGTCTCGCCACCATTACGCTGACGACGTCAAAACACCCTCACTCAGATTCCCATTTCCCCTTGTTTTCTTCCTTCTCGCATAGTCATTCGCCGCATGAATGCCCCGTTTCGCGGCCGTCGAAGAGCTAAGCAACGAAGCTTCGGCCTTCAAAAACTTTCACTACGTTCAGGTTTTTCTCATAAAAAACGAACTCTTTCAGCTCTCCCCCCTTTTGAGTTCGTTTCTGGATGTTTTGGAATATGTCGAGCTGGTCATCTTGGTATTGGCTCTGCCAAGCTGCCTCTATGCCTTGCTCTGCCTTCGAAAGAATCTCTTTCATATCAATTGCCGAGTTTTAATGGTGAGTTTGAATGAGTTTCATGGCTGTTGCACAAAGCAAGGATTTCAAATCTTGACCATTCCTCGGCACTTGTAGCGGTTTTTTCCAGGCTAGTGTTCTTATTACCCTCTTCACTATCGCTTCGTGTCGTCTTGCTCGCTTTGTCTGTGACAATTGCTCTCTGTCCCACGGAAACGGTATACTTCAAGCGGTCAAAGACACGGCGGTCTTCTTTTACGCCTTTCTTATGCCCTCTGTCGCCATTGAAAGGTTTGTCCCGCTTCTCTAACATAACAATGTGGTTCATCAGAAGCGTGGCAGCTACATTTCCTCAACGCTACGAAGCCTGGGAACGACCTTGGCTTGGAGTTCTTTTGTGCGTCACTCTGGTTTGCTTTCGAAACCTTGAATGAAGATTTTAGTGTTTCATCACAGCCACAAATATCATCCTTATTCGATATTTCACAATTTTTGCGCAATTTTTGCCCATTGTGGCTATCGCTTCTGTTTTTGACTACATCAGCGTCCTGGTTCTGGCTTTGTTCTTGTATGAGATTTTGCAGATTTTTATGTCCTTGTTTTTTCACAATCGAAAGCGGTACTTGAAGTCGGCTCTGAGTGAAGCCAACGCTATAGGAAAGCGGTATCAGGCAAGGCAATTTCATGAGCTCAATCAAATCTGAATGGACATTTTTCAGCTTCGCGAAAATATTCACACAAACAAAGTAATGGCTATCTGCGTCGCCGTCCACCTTGTTGGGCATGTCTCTTCCTCTTGGTCTCACTCTTTCAGCGAGATCACTGGGCTGTACTACATTTATCAGCTAATGGTCTATCATACAAACGATCCAACTGTGCAAGTCTTCTACAATTTGGTCTACTCGACGAATGCTTTGGCAGTTCCGAGCGCGTTACTTCTGTGAGATATCTTTTCTGAAAAAACAGCAACGAAATTTTAGTTTTCACCCGAACATGCGCGAGTGTTTTTATCGCGACTTCCATTTCAAGAAGCACCGCGTGTGGAATAATGCAAGCAAAACGAACTTGGAGACGGCCACGACCATTTATTTCCAACAACTGGCAGCCTCATGGAGCTAGAGCTTGTCGATTTTGAATAAACATGCATATCTCCTTCAAACTCATAGAGAGCGGCCTAACATTGAGTTCTTGGCTCGAGCAGAAACTCCAATCGACCTCCCCCACCCCCCTTTCTCATGGCTTTTGTCGCGTGTGGACGCATCGATTTCAATAAAAACTTGAACTTGAACTTAGTTCGATAGTCCTTATCCGAGAGTCGCGGCCCGAATCTCCGCACCGACTACGAATCTCCGCGGAGATTCGGACTCGCGGAGATTCGTAGTCGGTGCGGAGATTCGGGCTTGCTCCCCTTATCCGACAGCTTCATTGAAAATCATCGAATCTAATCAACATTTGTGAACTTGATTTATAAAATTTAGCACGCTTTTGAAAATGTTTCAGGCTTAGTGCTTCGGCTGAATGTCGACCAAATTGTTTGAACAACTCAATCAGGAATACGATAGTCGCAGTTTTCACGAAGTGAAACTCGCGTCAAACTACATTGATGCGGATATCAGGAACAAAGAGGCTGTGCTAGAATTCCAACGCGCATTGAATGGAGTCTTCGGTCGCATGAGCGAGGGGGAGCGATTCGACGAGAAATTCCACAAGCTGGAACAATTTCAAGCTCTCTTTAGCGCGGTGAGAAAATACAATTGAAGCCTTAAACTTAGTGATTTATATTGACTGGAATGAGTATTTTTCCACCTTCGTCTCAGCCGAGCGTCTCGAGGCTTTGAAAACGGAGCGACTGGCTCAGGCACCACTGGAGGATCTCTTCAAGCTCAAGCGTGTCAGCCTTCTTTTGAACACAACCGAACCGCGAGTTCTACAAAACTACGCCGTGTACCGCTATCTCATGAGAAAAGTAGGCGGTTGAAATTTTTATGGAGACATATTTAAGGGAGTAATTGACATGTATGGAAGTGGAGACAGAATCCAATCCGCTTGTCTGACAGAAACAACGTCGAAAATGCGCCGCGCCGCTAGCGCCCTGTTTGTTACTGACAATGAGGCCGTGTCTGAGGTGAAGAACTTTCTTTGAAGCATGACTAGCCTCTTAGGGTCTAACGTGTTGGACTAACGCATTGGTCTAATGGGTCCACAAAGGTCTAATGGACTAACGGGCTCTGGAGTCTGGTCTAACGGACTAACGGGTTCTGGAGTCTGGTCTAACGGATTTGCATACGAAAATTCGCATTTAAAAATTAGCAACCCAAAATTAGCATACCAAAATTAGAATACCAAAATTAGCATGTCAAAATTTACATGTCAAAAATTTGCATGCCAAAATTTGCATCTCAAAAATTTACATGTCAAAAATTTGCATGTCAAAAAATTTGCATATGTACAAAAAATTTGCATACCCATTTGCATAACACATTAGCATAGCACATTAGCATAGACCTTTATGCTAATGTGCAAGGTCCATTCGTACGTAGCGACCGGTCGCTGTGGTAACAAGTGTCCCAATGTCACGCTGTCACATGTCACAGGATATTGTATAGGGGAGGGGGACTAGCCGTGGTTCGTGGTCTAACATCCCCTGGTTCGTGGTCCTAACATCCCCTGGTTCGTGGTCCTAACATCCCCTGGTTCGTGGTCCTAACATCCCCTGGTTCGTGGTCCTAACATC